>JARQOD010001555.1:29213-62875 GCA_033576555.1 Oophaga sylvatica | reverse complement strand
AGGTTTTCCCCCCCCCTTTTTCCCCCCTTTCCTGCCAGGTTTTGTCCAAATTCCCCCCCAGGTGTCGTGTGTTCCCCCAGGGGGTTTTCCCCCCCTGCCCCTCGCCCAGGTGAAAATCCGCCCCTTTCCCCCTTTCCCCTTCCCGGATTTTTCCAAACCCCCGCCCGGGTTTGTCGTGTTTTTCCCCCCAGGTGGTGTCGCCCCTGCCTCGCCCAGGTGCCCCCCCGGGCCCCTTTTCCCCCCTTTCCCGGGCCGGGTATTTTTCCGTTCCCCCCCCAGGTGTCGTGTGTTCCAGCCCAGGTGTTGTCCCCCGGGTCCTCGCCCAGGGTCATCCGTCCCCTTTCCCCCTTCCTGCCCGGGTTTGCCCGATTCCCCCCCCAGGTGTCTTTTTGTTCCCCCCGGGTTTTGGTGCGCCCCCTGTCCTCGCCCAGGTTTTCTTTTCCCCCCCTTTTTCCCCCTTTTTCCCGGGGGTATTGTCCTTTTCCCCGCCCAGGTGCCCGTGTGTTCCCCCCAAAAGGTGGGTCCCCCTGTCCTCGCCCGGGTGTCACCCGCCCCCTTTTCCCCCCTTCCTCCCCCGGTATTGCCTATTCCCCCCCCAGGTGTCGTGTTTTCCCCCAGGGGGTGCCCCCCTGTCCTCGCCCAGGGGGCCATCCGCCCCCTTTCCCCCCTTCCCTTCCAGGTATTGCCCGATTCCCCGCCCAGGTGTCGTGTGTTCCAGCCCAGGGGGTGTCGCCCCTGCCCCTCCCCCCGGGTGCCCATCCGTCCCCTTTCCCCCCCTTCCTGTCCAAAATTTTTCCCGTTTTCCCCGCCCAGGTGCCCGTTTTTCCCCCGGGGGTGTCGCCCCTGTCCTCCCCGGGGGTGTCATCCGCCCCCTTTTTCCCCCTTTCCCGGGCCGGGTATTTTTTCCGATTCCCCGCCCAGGTGTCTGGTTCCAGCCCGGGTTTTGGTGTCCCCCTGTCCTCCCCCGGGTGTCACCCCCTTTTTCCCCCCTTCCCTTCCGGGTATTGTCCGTTTTTCCCCCCCCAGGTGGTGTGTTCCAGCCCGGGGTTGTCGCCCCTGTCCTCGCCCGGGTTTGTCACCCGCCCCCCTTGACGGCAGTAGAGGAGAGGATCTGTCGCATTGGGACCATGGGCAGTAGAGGAGAGGATCTGTCGGTATTGGGACATGGGCGTAGGAGAGGATCTGTCGGTATTGGGCAGGGTAGAGTAGAGGATCTGTCGGTATTGGGACCACGAGGCAGTAGAGGAGAGGATTTGTCGGTATTGGGACCATGGGCAGTAGAGGAGAGGATCTGTCGGTATCGGGGACTACGGGCAGTAGAGGAGAGGATCTGTCGGTATCTGGGACCAGAGGCAGTAGAGGAGAGGATCTGTCGGTATTGGGGACACGAGGCAATAGAGGAGAGGATCTGTCAGCATTGGGACCATGGGCAGTAGAGGAGAGGATCTGTCGGTATTGGGACCATGGGCAGTAGAGGAGAGGATCTGTCTGTATTGGGACAATGGGCAGTAGAGGAGAGGATCTGTCTGTATTGGGACCATGGCAGTAGAGGAGAGGATCTGTCGGTATTGGGGACCACTGGGGAAGGAGTGGAGAGGATCTGTCGGTATCGGGGACCACGGGGCAGTAGAGGAGAGGATCTGTCGGTATCAGGGACCACGAGGCAATAGAGGAGAGGATCTGTCGGTATTGGGGACCACGAAGGCAGTAGAGGAGAGGATCTGTCAGCATTGGGACCATGGGCAGTAGAGGAGAGGATCTGTCGGTATTGGGACCATGGGCAGTAGAGGAGAGGATCTGTCGGTATTGGGACCACGGGGAGTAGAGGAGAGGATCTGTCGGTATTGGGACCACGGGGCAGTAGAGGAGAGGATCTGTCGGTATCGGGGACCACGAGGCAATAGAGGAGAGGATCTGTCGGTATTGGAACCATGGGCAGTAGAGGAGAGGATCTGTCGGTATTGGGACCATGGGCAGTAGAGGAGAGGATCTGTCGGTATTGGGGACCACTGGGCAGTAGAGGAGAGGATCTGTCTGTATCAGGGACCACGAGGCAGTAGAGGAGAGGATCTGTCTGTATCAGGGACCATGGGCAGTAGAGGAGAGGATCTGTCGGTATTGGGGACCACTGGGGAAGGAGTGGAGAGGATCTGTCGGTATCGGGGACCACGAGGCAATAGAGGAGAGGATCTGTCGGTATCAGGGACCACGGGGCAGTAGAGGAGAGGATCTGTCGGTATCGGGGACCACGAGGCAGTAGAGGAGAGGATCTGTCAGCATTGGGACCATGGGCAGGAGAGGATCTGTCGGTATTGGGACCATGGGCAGTAGAGAAGAGTATCTGTCGGTATCGGGGACCACTGGGCAGTAGAGGAGAGGATCTGTCGGTATGGGGGACCATGAGGCAGTAGAGGAGAGGATCTGTCGGTATTGGGGACCACAAGTCAGTAGAGGAGAGGATCTGTCAGCATTGGGACCAGGGGCAGTAGAGGAGAGGATCTGTCGGTATTGGGACCATGGGCAGTAGAGGAGAGGATCTGTCGGTATTGGGACCATGGGCAGTAGAGGAGAGGATCTGTCGGTATTGGGACCATGGGCAGTAGAGGAGAGGATCTGTCGGTATTGGGACCATGGGCAGTAGAGGAGAGGATCTGTCGGTATTGGGACCATGGGCAGTAGAGGAGAGGATCTGTCGGTATCGGGGACCACTGGGCAATAGAGGAGAGGACTGTCGGTATGGGGACACGAGGCAGTAGAGGAGAGGATCTGTCGGTATTGGGGACCACGAGGCAGTAGAGGAGAGGATCTGTCCACATTGGGACCATGGGCAGTAGAGGAGAGGATCTGTCGGTATTGGGACCATGGGCAGTAGAGGAGAGGATCTGTCGGTATTGGGACCAAGGGGCAGTAGAGGCGAGGATCTGTCGGTATTGGGACCATGGGCAGTAGAGGAGAGGATCTGTCGGTATCGGGGACCACGAGGCAATAGAGGAGAGGATCTGTCGGTATTGGGACCACGAGGCAGTAGAGGAGAGGATCTGTCGGTATCGGGGACCACGGGGCAATAGAGGAGAGGATCTGTCTGTATTGGGATCATGGGCAGTAGAGGAGAGGATCTGTCGGTATTGGGGACCACTGGGGAAGGAGTGGAGAGGATCTGTGGGCATTGGGGACCACTGGGCAGGAGAGGATCTGTCAGTATTGGGGACCACTGGGGAAGGAGTGGAGAGGATCTGTTGGTATTGGGTACCGCAAGGCAGTAGAGGAGAGGATCTGTCGGCATTGGGGACCACTGGGGTAGGAGTGGAGGGGATCTGTCGTCATTGGGGACCACTGGGGTAGGAGTGGAGAGGATCTGTCTGCATTGGGGACCACTTGGGTAGGAGTGGAGGGGATCTGTCGGCATTGGGGACCACTTGGGTAGGAGTGGAGAGGATCTGTCTGCGTTAGGGACCACTTGGGTAGGACTGGGGGATCTGTCGGCATTGGGGACCACTGGGGTAGGAGTGGAGGGGATCTGTCGGCAGTTGGGGACCACTGGGGTAGGAGTGGAGGGGATCTGTCGGAGTTGGGGACCACTGGGGTAGGAGTGGAGGGGATCTGTCGGCATTGGGGACCACTGGGGTAGGAGTGGAGGGGATCTGTCGGCGTTGGGGACCACTTGGGTAGGAGTGGAGGGGATCTGTCGGCATTGGGGACCACTTGGGTAGGAGTGGAGGGATCTGTCAGCATTGGGGACCACTGGGTAGGAGTGGAGGGATCTGTTTGGCATTGGGGACCACTTGGGTAGGAGTGGAGGGGATCTGTGGCGTTGGGGACCACTTGGGTAGGATGGAGGGGATCTGTCGGCTTGGGGACCACTGGGTAGGAGTGGAGGGGATCTGTCGGGTTGGGGACCACTGGGGTAGGAGTGGAGGGGATCTGTCGGCATTGGGGACCACTGGGGTAGGAGTGGAGGGGATCTGTCGGCGTTGGGGACCACTTGGGTAGGAGTGGAGGGGATCTGTCGGCGTTGGGGACCACTTGGGTAGGAGTGGAGGGGATCTGTCGCTTGGGGACCACTGGGGTAGGAGTGGAGGGGATCTTTTGGCATTGGGGACCACTTGGGTAGGAGTGGAGAGGATCTGTTGGCATTGGGGACCACTGATATGTTGGGGGTTGACATTAGGGTTACACTCTAGTGTTATCACTACGTACCATAATCTGGCGATAGGGGGGGCTAATTAGGCTTACTGTATCCTCAATTATAACTTGTGTGGGGGCCGGGTGGATGAAGAGGGTGATGGGGAGATCTCCTCTAGTCTACTGGGTGTATGATTAGGTTGCAGTTCATCTTAGTTACCAGGAGAGGGCGCCCTGGATAAGGATGGCCTCGGCCGTAAGAGATTCTCATGTGCCTGGTGAATAATGAGGACATAAGACCAACAGGATCTGCTCACAACATGAGAAGATCATTCAACAGTGAATCTCCTAGATTACACAGAGTGATCTATTCTATAGAGTCATTACACACAGAGTGATCTATTCATATAGTCATTACACCACAGAGTGATCTATTCTATGGAGTCATTACACACAGAGATCTATTCTATGGAGTCATTACACACTAAGAGTGACTATTATAATTCAAAGTGGATGTCATTACACAAGAGATCTATTATTTTATGGGTCATTACACAGAGTGATCTATTCTATAGAGACATTACACACAGAGTGATCTATTCTATAGTCATTACACACAGTGATCTATTCTATAGAGTCATTACACACAGAGTGATCTATTCTATAGACATTACACACAGTGATCTATTCTGATATTACAAAGATGTCTATTTTAGACATACACAGAGTGATCTATTCTATAGAGACATTACACACAGAGTGATCTATTCTATAGTCATTACACACAGTGATCTATTCTATAGAGCATTACACACAGAGTGATCTATTCTATAGACATTACACACAGAGTGATCTATTCTATAGAGTCATTACACACAGAGTGATCTATTCTATGGAGTCATTACACACAGAGTGATCTATTCTAAGAGTCATTACACACAGTGATCTATTCTATAGTCATTACACAGTGATCTATTCTATAGAGATACCAGAGTGATCTATTCTATAGAGACATTACACACAGAGTGATCTATTCTATAGTCATTAACACACATGAGTCATCTATATCTATTAGTCATTACACACAGAGTGATCTATTCTATAGAGTCATTACACACAGAGTGATCTATTCTATAGAGACATTACACACAGAGTGATCTATTCTATAGTCATTACACACAGAGTGATCTATTCTATAGAGACATTACACACAGAGTGATCTATTCTATAGAGTCATTACACACAGAGTGATTATTCTATATCATTACACACAGTGATTATTTTAGATCATTACACACAGAGTGATCTATTCTATAGAGTCATTACACACAGAGTGATCTATTCTATAGAGACATTACACACAGTGATCTATTCTATAGTCATTACACACAGAGATCTATTCTATAGTCATTACACACAGAGTGATCTATTCTATAGTCATTACACAGTGATCTATTCTATGGAGTCATTACACACAGTGATCTATTCTATGGAGTCATTACACACAGTGTAATGTATGTAGTACAGTTCATATAGCGTCTTGTGCTTGGGTGCGATGAAAAACAGGAGTCACAGGTTTGATATAGAAAAGTCTGTATTACTTCATACAAGTTGGCAGAAATAGTCACACAGTTTGCAGACACAGAAGCAGGAGACACAGCAGGCCAGAGTAATCAAGCTCAGCAATCACTCTCCAAAACAGGTTCAGGATCTTCTTCTCTGTTACCGTAAGTCCATGCAAACGTGGATCTTTCAAAGAGCAGGGTTCCAGAGTCCACACAAGAGTTCCAGAGTTCCTCAATAGAAATAGCTGGAGTACAAAGTCCAAGGCTTACAGGAGTCAAGTCACAGGTTCACTGCAGGCTAGATTCTGAAGCACTGATTGCTCAGCTGTGGCTGCTTAAGAAGCAAGAGGAGAGAATCAGGACGGGAACATGCAAGCTGAAAACTCCATATTGACTGAGGGCAAGATAGCTGCAGCAAGACAGAAAGTAAAATGGCTGACGAACAAACTGAGTTTCAGGAATATATACATAGAACCTTACATTACTCCCCCTTAAGGACAACCTCCGGATGACCTCAGACCAGGCTTGTGTGGGTACCTCTGATGAAACTGACGGAGCAAGCGAGGAGCATTAACGTTATTGACCGGTTCCCATGAGTTGTCCTCCACTGGGTAGCCCTGCCATTTAATCAGATATTGTAACTGATTTCTATACAACCTGGAATCTAAAATCCTTTCCACCACAAATTCTTCCTGACCATCGACTAGCACTGGGTCAGGGCAAGGAGAAGAACGTCCAGGAAACGTATTGGGTGTCGCAGCCTTTAGTAGGGATACATGAAAGACAGGGTGAATTCTCATAGTTCTGGGCAGTTGAAGACGACAAGCAACGGTACTTATAATTTTACTGATTTTATAGGGTCCAATGTACTTATGTCCCAACTTAGACGATGGAATCCTTAACTTAAGATTTCTGGTTGACAGCCAGACCAAGTCTCCTACCTTGAAAGCTGGTGCAGGTTTACGAAATTTATCTGCTGCTTTCTTGTACCTTTCCTGAGCCGATTCCAGATTCTCCTTTAGAAGATCCATATTCTTCTGTAAAGAAGTGATTCTTTCAGCCACTGCTGGTAAAGGCGTTTCTATGGGAAATCGTGGTAGAATGTTAGGATGATAACCTAGATTAGAGTAAAAAGGAGACTGTTTAGTGGAGGCACTCTGAGAGTTGTTAAAAGAGAACTCAGCAATGGAAGTAGATCCACCCAATCATCCTGTAGGTGGCAGATAAAACAGCGGAGATACTGCTCCAGGGTTTGATTGGTTCGTTCGGTCTGTCCATTAGTCTGGGGATGAAAAGCAGAAGAAAGGTTTACTTTAATGTCCAATGCTGCACAGAAATTTTGCCAAAACCTAGAAGTGAATTGCACCCCTCGATCCGAAATAACCTCATCCGGTACTCCATGTAAGCGAAACACATCTTTAATCATCAAATCTGATGTCTGTTTTGCAGTGGGTAAGCCGACACAAGGGATAAAATGAGCTGCCTTTGTTAGACGGTCAACCACCACTAGAATGGTGTTCTTCCCTTGAGAGGTTGGTAATTCCACAATGAAGTCCATAGAAATGGATCCCCACGGGCGGGACGGGGTGGGAAGAGGCTGTAACAGACCAGTTGGTGAGGAGCGAGGTGTTTTGCATCTTGCACAGACTTCACATGAAGTGACATAGTTTAAGACATCTTTCCTGTAAGTGGGCCACCAAAAGAAACGAGAAAGAAATTCCTGTGTCTTTAGAATTCCTCTATGCCCAGCTATTTTGGAATCGTGAATGAGTTGCAATACTCTCAATCTGACTGTTTCAGGTATATACAGTGTTGTCCCTGAATCCACACACCATTCTTAAAGACAAGACTTACATCCCTTGGGGGTTGTGCCAAAAAGGAATCCGCATGGTATGCTTCCTTGATGTCCTTAAGTAGGTCTTGATTATGAATCACTCCTAGGAATCTAGAGTCAGGAAGAATAGTCTTAGGAGGAGTAATTAGACGTGTCTCTGCTGAGTAAATCCTAGAGAGTGCATCAGCCTTTCCATTGCGCGATCCTGGTCTATAAGAAATGATAAAATTAAATTGGTTTAAGAAAAGATTCCAGCGAGCCTGGCGAGGAGTCAGGCACTTAGCCGACCTGATATAAATTCAAGGTTACGATGGTCTGTCAGGACGACTATTTGCTGTGCAGCTCCTTGAAGAAGGTGTCTCCATTCTTTAAAGGCGGCAATAATGGCCAATAACTCTCTATTGCCCACATCGTAGTTCCTCTCAGCCGAAGACAACTGCTGGGAAAAGAAGGCACAGGGATGCAAGACATTCTTCTCACCTGTTCTCTGAGAGAGTATAGCTCCAACGGCACAGTCTGAAGCATCCACCTCTATTATGAAGGCAAGCTCGGGGTTGGGATGTACTAGGATAGGTGCAGTGGTAAATTTATCTTTTAGACGGGAAAATGCTTCCTGGGCTTGGGGAGTCCAGGAGAACCTAGACTCTTTCCGGGTAAGTTGGGTGATAGGTGACACTACCTCAGAGAAATTTCTAATGAAACGTCTATAGAAGTTGGCAAACCCGATGAAGCGCTGTACCTCCTTCACATTTCTAGGACTTGGCCAATCCTTGATGGCTTGGGTTTTGCTTCCATCCATACTAATTCCCTGTGTAGACAGTACATACCCCAGAAATTGAATTTCGGTCCTATGGAATTCACACTTTTCAAGTTTGATGTAAAGATGATTTTGTCTTAGACGTTCCAAGACCATTCTCACATGTCCATGATGTTCCTCTGTGGAATTAGAAAAAATTAGAATATCATCCAAATAAATCACCACGAATGTATCTAGGAGATCCCTGAAGATGTCATTCACCAAGTGTTGGAAAGTGGCTGGGGCGGTACTCAGACCAAAAGGCATAACTAGATATTCAAAGTGTCCATAGCGTGACCTGAATGCAGTCTTCCATTCATCCCCAGGTCTAATACGGACTAAGTTATAGGCCCCACGAAGATCTAGTTTAGAGAAAATTTTGGCATGTCGCACTCTTTCCAATAACTCAGGGATTAAAGGCAATGGATAACGGTTTCTAATAGTAACCTTATTGAGTTCCCTATAGTCTACGCAGGGTCTCAGAGATCCATCTTTCTTCTTTACAAAGAAGATGGGTGCACCTGCAGGAGATGAAGAGGGGCGTATGAAGCCCTTGGCTAGATTTTCGTCTATGTAATCCTTTAAAGCCTTTAGCTCGGGCCCCGCCAGGGGGTAGATCTTACCAAAAGGTATCTCTGCTCCAGGCAATAATTCAATTGGACAATCATATGGACGGTGAGGAGGAAGCTGGTCAGCGTTCTTCTTGTCACATAAATCCACATAGTCCTGGTATACAGCTGGTAGTTCAGGGACTGACATGGTTCCTTTAGGAACAGAGCAGGCTGAAACTTTTGGACTCATCTGTTTCTCTGGAAAGTGTAATTCCTTGGTCTCCCAGTTAATGGTAGGATTCTGAGCCTGCAGCCATGGTAGCCCTAGAATAATGGGAAAGTGGGGAGAAGAGATAAGCATAAAGGACAGTTTCTCTTGATGATCTTTACCCATAAGTACCCTCAAAGGCTCTGTTTCCTGATTCACTGGTCCAGAGGTCAGCAGGGAGCCATCCAGTTTCCATCTGTACTGGAGTAGCCTTCTTTACTGAACGTATCCCCTGTTTCAGAGCAAAGGAGACATCCATAAAATTACCACTTGCCCTGAGTCGATCATAGCAGAGCTAGACACCCAAGCTGAGTCAACCCAGAGTTTGATGGAAAGAAAGCAATGAGAATTGTTTTTCTTACAACTCAGCTGGGACACCGCTGAGGAAACTTGAAAAATGGCAGCGTTTACACAGTCAACGTCCTCAGAGGTAACGGAGTTTAAGTCCGAGAAATCAAGATCTGTTGCTGCAGATCTCTCTGGAGCCTGAGGCTCGGACCTGACAGATCCCCTCTCGCAACACTCACAATGAATGAGTGCTGCAGTAGTCTTACGAGAACGGCTGGGGCAGTTTATAATGAAGTGCCCTGACTTACCACAATAGAAACATAGATTCTCCTTAAAACGATGTTCCTTGCGTGCATCACTAACCCGTCGTTGTAAAGAGTCTACCTGCATGGGTTCAGGTTCAGGTTCCCGTGTAATCCTACTCAAAGGTTCCTTAGCTGGAGAGGAAGGTAGGAAAAGGTTAGTGCGATTGCTTTCGAACCATCTCTCTTGCCTGCGTTCAGTCAGACGAGTATCAATACGGATGCAGTAGTTAATAAAGTCACCTAACGCAGTGGGAGGGTCGGCACGAGCAAGTTCATCCTTAATCAGTGGGGATAACCCCTTTCGAAAAATAGATTTCTTGGCGGAACTGTCCCAGGTGGTATCAAGGGCCCATCTCCTGAAATCCAAGGCATATTCAGCTACCGAGTGCTTACCTTGGCGCAAAGCTAACATGGCTGCTTCAGCTGTTGCACCTCGATTGGGGTCATCAAACACCTGCCCCATGGCTGAAATGAAAGCATCAAGATGATCCAAACATTCATCCTCAGTCTCAATCAGAGGGTTTGCCCACATCAAAGCCTTGTTGGTAAGCAACATAATTATAGTAAGCACCTTAGATCGTTCAGTGGGAAATTGTGAAGCATGTGCAGAAAAAAAAAAGATTGCATTGATTAATAAATCCCCTGAATTTCTCACGTTCACCGCCAAAACGAAAAGGGGGCAACTTGGGAATCCCAGAACTCGGGGCTACGGCAGGAGCCTGGACTCGCCCCTCTAGAACCTCAATCCTGGCTCGCAAATCCTGGGTAGTCTGTCCAACCACTTGCAAATTGTGATTATTGAGGTCCTGTAGGTTTGTAAAACGGGTCTTTATATTCTGCAAATCTGCAAGGATATTATCAGTCACTCCGCAAAGTTCCTTTATGCGGGCCTCCATTTTCCAGATCTTTTAAGACAGGATTACTGGAAGAAGAGGAAAGGAAAAAAAAACAATAGTGTTTACCTGTGGTAACACTGCAGAGAGAAAAAAAAATTAAGGGAACTGCTCACCTGGAATGGTTGTGAGAAGTCACAACCACTATCATCACAGAAAGTTCAACCAGACATCTGATATACAGAGTTACAGCAGACAAAAAAAGAGAAAAGAAAGAAATAAAAACAATAGTGTTTACCTGTGGTAACACTGCAGAAAGAAAAAACTTAAGGGAATTGCTCACCTGGAATGGTTGTGAGAAGTCACAACCACTGTCATCACAGAAAGTACAACCGGACGTCTGATATCCACAGTTACAGCAGACACAGCCTTCCAGACCCAGCAGACACTAACGTTTGGCTTCAGAATCTTGTAATGTATGTAGTACAGTTCATATAGCGTCTTGTGCTTGGGTGCGATGAAAATCCATGAGACACAGGTTTTATATATAAAAGGTCTTGTATTACTTCATACAAGTTGGCAAAAATAGTCACACAGTCTGCAGATACAGAAGCAGGAGACACAGCAGGCCAGAGTAACTTAAGCTCAGCAATCACTCTCCAAAACAGGTTCAGGATCTTCTTCTCTGTTACCGTAAGTCCATGCAAAGGTGGATCTTTCAAAGAGCAGGGTTCCAGAGTCCACACAAGAGTTCCAGAGTTCCTAAATAGAAATAGCTGGAGTACAAAGTCCAAGGCTTACAGGAGTCAGGTCACAGGTTCACTGCAGGCTAGATTCTGAAGCACTGATTGCTCAGCTGTGGCTGCTTAAGAAGCAAAGGAGAGAATCAGGGCGGGAACATGCAAGCTGGAAACTCCATATTGACTGAGGGCAAGATAGCTACAGCAAGACAGAAAGTAAAATGGCTGACGAACAAACTGAGTTTCAGGAATATGTACATAGAACCTTACACACAGAGAGATCTATTCTATGGAGTCATTACACACAGTGATCTATTCTATAGTCATTACACAGTGATCTATTCTATAGTCATTACACACAGAGAGATCTATTCTATAGTCATTACACACAGAGTGATCTATTCTATGGAGTCATTACACAGTGATCTATTCTATAGTCATTACACACAGAGAGATCTATTCTATAGAGTCATTACACACAGAGATCTATTCTATGGAGTCATTACACACAGAGAGATCTATTCTATGGAGTCATTACACACAGAGAGATCTATTCTATAGAGACATTACACAGAGTGATCTATTCTATGGAGTCATTACACACAGTGATCTATTCTATAGTCATTACACACAGAGATCTATTCTATGGAGTCATTACACAGCAGTGATCTATTCTATGGAGTCATTACACACAGGATCTATTCTATAGAGTCATTACACACAGTGATCTATTCTATAGGTCATTACACACAGAGTGATCTATTCTATAGAGACATTACACACAGAGTGATCTATTCTATAAGTCATTACACACAGTGATCTATTTATAGCATTACACACAGAGTGATCTATTCTATAGACATTACACACAGAGTGATCTATTCTATAGACATTACACACAGAGTGATCTATTCTATAGGTCATTACACACAGAGTGATCTATTTATGAGTCATTACACAAGAGTGATCTATTTATAGAGTCATTACACACAGTGATCTATTCTATAGAGTCATTACACACGAGTGATCTATTCTATAGTAGTACATTACATTACACAGTGATCTATTCTATAGAGCATTACACACAGAGTGATCTATTCTATAGAGATTACACAACAGGTGATCTATTCTCATAGGTCTATTCATAGATATCTATCTATAAGTCATTACACAAGTGATATTCTATAGACATTACACACAGGTGATCTATTCTATAGATCATTACACACAGTGATTATTTATAGTCATTACACACATGATCTTCCATGATCATTAAACAACATACTATCTATTAGTCATTACACAGAGTGATCTATTCTATAGCATACACACATGATCTATTCTATACATTACACACAGAGTGATCTATTCTATAGAGTATTACACACAAGTGATCTATTCTATAGCATTACACAAGATTATTTTAGAGCATTACCAGACTATAGTATCATAACAAGGATCATTCTATACTTACAACTGATTATTCTATAGTCATTACACACAGTGATTATTCTATGAGCTTACATACATTCTATAGACATTACAGTATTCTATTCATGATCATTACACATGATTTCAAGTGATTATTCTATAGAGTCTTCACTAGAGTATCTATTTGAGTCATTACACACGAGTATCATTCTATAATCATTACACAAGATGATATCTATCAGAATCATTCAACAAGTGATCTATTCTATAGTCATTACACACAGAGGATCTATTCATAAGTCATTACACACAGTGATCTATTCTATAAGTCATTACACAAGTGATCTTTTAAGTCTTCACACAGAGTATTTTATAGACATTAACACAAGTGATTATTCTTCTTACACACAGTGACTATTCATAGTCATTACACAAGATCATTTATAGGACATTACACATATATTCATAGAGACATTACACAACGTGATCTATTCTAAGAGCATTCACACAGTGTATCTATTCAGAGTCATTACACACATGATCTATTCTATAGTCTTACACACAGAAGATCTTTTACAAGACATTAACATACAATCTATTAGAGTCATTACACAGAGTGATCTATTCTATAGACTTACACACAGTGATCATTCTAGTCATTACACAGTATCTATTCTATGTATTACACACAGAGTCTATTCTATAGAGTCATTACACAAGTGATCTATTCATAGAGACATTACACACAGTATTATTCTATATTCAACAAATTATATCATTACACAGAGTGATCTATTCTATAGAGTCATATACACACAGAGTGATCTATTCTTAGTATTACACACAGGTGTATTCTATAGAGCATTACACACAGAGTGATCTATTCTATAGACATTACACCAGTGATCTATTCTATAAGTCATTACACACGAGTGATCTATTCTATAGTATTCATCACTACAGGTGATCTATTCTTAGAGATTAACACAGTGATCTATTCTATAGTCTTACACACAGTGATCTATTCTATATACTACAACATATCTATATCATGAGACATTACATACAGAGTGATCTATCTATAGATTATCACACAGTGATCTATTCTATAGTCATTACACACAGTGATTTTTATAGAGATTACACACAGAGTGATTATTCTATAGAGTCATTACACAAGTGATCTATTCTATAAATTACACACAGAGTGATCTATTCTATAGAGACATTACACACAGAGTGATCTATTCTATAGAGACATTACACACAGTGATCTATTCTATAGTCATTACACACAGTGATCTATTCTATAGAGCAATTACACACAGAGTGATCTATTCTATAGAGACATTACACACAGTGATCTATTCTATAGAGACATTACACACAGAGTGATCTATTCTATAGAGACATTACACACAGAGTGATCTATTCTATAGAGACATTACACACAGTGATCTATTCTATAGACATTACACACAGTGATCTATTCTATAGAGACATTACACACAGTGATCTATTCTATAGAGACATTACACACAGAGTGATCTATTCTATAGAGACATTACACACAGAGTGATCTATTCTATAGAGACATTACACACAGTGATCTATTCTATAGTCATTACACACAGTGATCTATTCTATAGTCATTACACACAGAGTGATCTATTCTATAGTCATTACACACAGAGCGATCCATTCTATAGTCATTACACACAGAGTGATCTATTCTATAGAGTCATTACACACAGAGTGATCTATTCTATAGAGACATTACACACAGAGTGATCTATTCTATAGAGACATTACACACAGTGATCTATTCTATAGTCATTACACACAGTGATCTATTCTATAGTCATTACACACAGAGTGATCTATTCTATAGTCATTACACACCCTTATATTTGATCTGCGGTCTGGCCTGTTGGTTAATATTAGGTCTTGTTGGGTCCTGAACTAGTTGTGAAAGGTAATTGTCTCTCATAGTTGTCAGAAACTTATTACCTTTACTGGAACTGCAGGTTTCTGTTCCCCAATGTATTTCAGGGTAGTTGAAGTCCCCCATAATAATGACTTCTCCTGGAGTCGCTGCTTCATCTATTTGCTTTACGAGGATATTCTCTGTTGCTTCCATTATTTTAGGAGACTTATAACAAACCCCTATCAGTAATTTATTATTTTTCCCCCCTCCCCTAATCTCCACCCACAGAGACTCTACATCTTCATAAGATTCACAGATATCACGCAGGATGGGTTTTAAGGATGATTTTACATATAAACACACACCCCCACCTCGCTTATTTGTACGGTCATTTCTAAACAGACTATAGCCCTGTAAATTAACCGCCCAGTCGTGGCTCTCATCCAGCCAAGTCTCAGATATCCCCGCCGTGTCTCAGATGTCCCCGCCGTGTCTCAGATGTCCCCGCCGTGTCTCAGATGTCCCCGCCGTGTCTCAGATGTCCCCGCCGTGTCTCAGATGTCCCCCGCCGTGTCTCAGATGTCCCCGCCGTGTCTCAGATGTCCCCGCCGTGTCTCAGATGTCACCGCCGTGTCTCAGATATCCCCGCCGTGTCTCAGATATCCCCGCCGTGTCATAATTATGTTCCAACAAAATTAATTCTCATTCATCCATTTTGTTGGTGAGGCTTCTGGCATTAGTATACATGCACTTTATGTATCTCTCATTACCTCTATTCTTTCTTAAATTATTAACTGTTCTAACCCCACCCCCCATGCCACCCCCACCCCCAATCTCTTTACTTGTGCCCAGGTCTCTATCTGCACTGTCTTCCCCTCCTATAAAATGAATACCCTCCCCCCTAGTCCCTAGATTAAAGACTCCTCCAACTTTCTAGCCATTTTCTCCCCCAGCACAGCTGCACCCTCCCCATTGAGGTGCAGCCCGTCCCAAGCATAGAACCTGTAGCCAACTGAGGAGTCGGCCCAGTTCTCCAGGCACCCAAACCCTCCTTCCTACACCAATTCTTGAGCCACTTATTAACCTCCCTAATCTCCCGTTGCCTCTCTGGTGTGGCACGTGGTACAGACAGTATTTCAGAGAATACCACCTAGAAGTCCTTGCTTTAAGCTTGCAGCCTAATTCCCTGAAATCGTCTTTAAGGACCTTCCACCTGCCTCTAACTTTGTCATTTGTGCCAATGTGCACCATGACCGCTGGGTCCTCACCAGCCCCTCCCAGTAATCTGTCAACCCGATCAGCGATGTGTCGGACTCGAGCGCCAGGTAGGCAGCACACTGTTCGACGATCCCTGTCTTTGTGACAGATTCCCCTATCTGTTCCCCTAATAATTGAGTTCCCCACTACTAGCACCTGTCTGGCCTGCCCTGCTCTCCTAATTCCCCCCTTACTGGAGCAGACACTCTTCCGGCTTTCAGAGGACGTGCCTGGCTGCAGCAGTGCTACCCCTGTACTGACACAGTGGTCATAAACTTGTAAATAACTCATGAAAGAATAAAGTTACGTTAAAACCAAGCACACCATTGTTTTTCTTGTGAAATTCTCAATAAGTTTGATGTGTCACATGAGCCTCTTCCCATTGGAAAAAAGTTGGATCCAAAATGGCTGACTTCAAATGGCCGCCATGGTCACCACCCATCTTGAAAAGTTTTCCCCCTCCCATATACTAATGTGCCACAAACAGGAAGTTGATATCACCAACCATTCCCATTTTATTTAGGTGTATGCATATAAATGGCCGACCCTGTATTTCCAAAATCTGTCTTTTCATCAACATCGCATCTACTGAAATGTTAATGCATGACCTCATCATCTCCCACCTCGACAACAGCAATATCCTCCTCTGTGGCCTCCCTGCGAACATGCATGCATCTGTCCAGTCCGTCCTTAACTCTGCTGCCTGACTAATCCTCCTCTCTTCACTACTCCTCTGCTTCTCCCCTCATTGGCTTCCAATTCCACAACATATCCACAAAATCTCCCGATATCTTTGAAAACAAAGTACGTTCCTCACGGGATCTTCTTCTCTCTTACATACTTCTCCCAAGAATCCCCCATCCTCTGGATATCTGTGCCCCAACACATCCAATTATCTATCACGTTTGCAGATGGAAGAACTTGAAAATGTATCTCTTCAAGCCAGATTACAACCCGCAGCGCCGCCCCCCCACCACCGAAGCTGCCGCAACCCCCCGACCCGCTGTCTCCTTCCCCGTTATCCGGTAGACTGTCAGCCCGCTATTGCAGGTCCTCTCCCCAGTACTAGTTTGTCATTGTTCTCTGTAATCTAGATCTGTATTTTCTATGTAACCTCACATGTACGGTACAGGGAATCAGTGGAGCGACCCTCAGTGTTTGTGTGATGTGAAGTTGCTCTTTAATATGACCATTTACATATTGTTTAGGTTGTGCCCTCAGCTCAGAAATGTTTGGCCACAGGTAGATTGTTTTTATCTGTAATCATGTGGCGATGAGGCCTCGCGCTTGCTTTCTATTTTGGCCAGTTTCTCCAACAGAAATTACAAGTAGGACAAATGATGTACAAAATTAGATACACCAGATTGGAAGAGGACCATGTAAATGTCCCTGCTGTGGGTTGGGATCTGTACCCTGTCTGTGGTCTTTACAGGTGCAGGTTTTGCATTGGTCCCTTTTGGTGTATCAGAGGGTCTTGAGCTTCTGCTCATATTTCCTAAATTTGGAGGTTGTCTGTAGCATAGCAAGGGAGTGTCTTTGCTAGAAAGCTTACCCTACCAGCTAAAAATAATATTCAGTTTTCTCAGTACCTCAATCCGTGGGCTGTAGATCACCACCAAAGGTACACAATTGTTTTCCCCTTTTTTTTTTTAAGTAGTTGACTTCTAGGGATCCTCTTGGCTCTACTGATCTAATTATCAATGGAGGTGGGGTGGTAGCTTTGATTTATAAAAATGTCTGAGTGTCCGTCTGTTGGGGTGGATCAGACACACTTCTGATGGTCTGACTGTAGACAATGGACTTTTTAATGTGTTTCTGGTGGAAGCTGTCCCATCTGAGGCATGTTGGCCAGTAAATTGGTTTTCGATACACTGATACCTGGATTGTACCATTTTGGATTCTAATTCTATGCAGCAGCCAGGGTCATCCATCTGGCTAATCGGTACTCGGACGCGTCCGCTCTTCGCCAGTCCTTACACTGGCTGCCCATTCATTATAGGATCCAATTCAAAGTACTGGTTCTCACCCACAAAGCTCTCCACAGTGCAGCCCCCCCTACATCTCCTCCCTCATTTCTATCTATCACCTGCCCGTCCTCTCCACAGTGCAGCACCACCCTACATCTCCTCCCTCATTTCTATCTATCACCTACCCGTCCTCTCCACAGTGCAGCCCCCCTACATCTCCTCCCTCATTTCTATCTATCACCTACCCATCCTCTCCACAGTGCAGCACCCCCCTACATCTCCTCCCTCATTTCTATCTATCACCTACCCGTCCTCTCCACAGTGCAGCACCCCCTACATCTCCTCCCTCATTTCTATCTATCACCTGCCCATCCTCTCCACAGTGCAGCACCCCCCTACATCTCCTCCCTCATTTCTATCTATCACCTGCCCGTCCTCTCCACAGTGCAGCCCCCCCTACATCTCCTCCCTCATTTCTATCTATCACCTACCCGTCCTCTCCACAGTGCAGCACCCCCCTACATCTCCTCCCTCATTTCTATCTATCACCCTGCCCGTCCTCTCCACAGTGCAGCACACCCCCTACATCTCCTCCCTCATTTCTACCTATCACCTACCCGTCCTTCCACAGTGCAGCACCCCCTACATCTCCTCCCTCATTTCTATCTATCACCTACCGTCCTCTCCACAGTGCAGCCCCCCTACATCTCCTCCCTCATTTCTATCTATCACCTACCCGTCCTCTCCACAGTGCAGCACCCCCCTACATCTCCTCCCTCATTTATATCATCCTGCCCGTCCTCTCCACAGTGCAGCACCCCCCTACATCTCCTCCCTCATTTCTATCACGCTGCCCGTCCTCTCCACAGTGCAGCACCCCTACATCTCCTCCCTCATTTCTATCACGCTGCCCGTCCTCTCCACAGTGCAGCACCCCCTACATCTCCTCCCTCATTTCTATCTATCACCTGCCCGTCCTCTCCACAGTGCAGCCCCCCCTACATCTCCTCCCTCATTTCTATCTATCACCTACCCGTCCTCTCCACAGTGCAGCACCCCCTACATCTCCTCCCTCATTTCTATCTATCACCTACCCGTCCTCTCCACAGTGCAGACCCCCTACATCTCCTCCCTCATTTCTATCTATCACCTACCCGTCCTCTCCACAGTGCAGCACCCCTACATCTCCTCCCTCATTTCTATCACCTACCCGTCCTCTCCACAGTGCAGCACCCCCTACATCTCCTCCCATCATTTCTATCTTATCACCTACCCGTCCTCTTCCCAGTGCGCCCCTACATCTCCTCCCTCATTTCTAATCTATCACCTGTCCCGTCACTCTCCACAGTGCAGCACCCCCTACATCTCCTCCCTCATTTCTATCTATCACCTACCCGTCCTCTCCACAGTGCAGCACCCCTACATCTCCTCCCTCATTTCTATCCATCGGCCTAGCTTATCGCTGAGCTCTGCAAACGACTTTCGACTAACCTCTGCACTAATCCATACCTCCCACTCCCGACTCCAAGACTTCTCCCGCGCGGCGCCAATCCTCTGGAATGCTCTACCCCAAGAAATTAGGACTATCCACAATTTGCATGGTTTCAGGCGCTCCCTCAAAACACATTTGTTCAGAGCAGCCTATCACATTCACTAATCAAAGTCATTCTATGTGTGTGTGTAGCCCATTCACTATCTCCATCCATCCCTCACTCCCTCAAGATGGCTGGACCATCATTGTAAATACACCATTGTATATAAACACCTATACTTTGTATCTCCCCCACCTCATTGTAGATTGTAAGCTCTCACGAGCAGGGTCGGCTTATTTTGCTTTAATTATTGTATTGTTAGCGTTGTTACTTATGACTTGTGTTGGACACTTTTAAACTGTAAAGCGCTGCGGAATATGATGGCGCTATATAAAGATTATTATGGTGGTCTCCAGAAAGTTGATGTCAGGATATGAGTAGTTAAATGTCAAGTTTATGGTGGGATGAAATGCACTGAATCTTTCAGGGAATTTTGAGACAAGAAAGATGTGTATCTCTGTACCGTGTTCGCCAGTAGATAGAAGAATATTCAGAATTGAGAGTCCTGTTCTAGCCTGATGAAGAGACCTGAGAGTCTAGGAAGCTGCAATTTGTTACCATCTTTTCAGTTAGCCATTAAAAGGTATCAACCTCTGAGGACTTTCAATTCTAAATATTTTTCAGGGGATTTTTATAAATTCTTCATAGTTAGTCCAGATTATTACGGTGTCGTCAATGTAACGGAAGTCTCTTTCCAGTTCAGCTATAAAAAGTTTGGCATGCTGGGGGCCATTGTGTTACCCATAGCACGTCCCGTGTGTTTCAGGTATAGCTCCTCACTGAGTCAGGATTACATCTCACCAGATTTATCCTCATGCATCATTCTTGCTCTTCCAGAGGGGATCTCACTGGCTTCTAGCTTCATCTGGCAGGCGGCTTTTGAATCTTCATGTGGGATGTTGGAGTTTAGGGATTCTACATGGTGGCTAGGATAGCACCTTGGGGAGGGGAACCTATGGCCGCTAGCTTGTTCAGAACATCTTTGCTGGCGAATAGCTGGCTTTTTATCAGTGGCTTAAGGGTATTCTCTACCCGTCATGACATTTTTTCAGTTCCCACTTTGAAGAGGATTGATTTCACTGGGATGTCAGCCCCTGAACCTTGGGAAGCACGTAGCAGATTGCTCTCCAAGGATTCTCAGGTATCCATCAAGTCTCTTGCATCAGTTTAGAAAACCTAAAATGACCAGATATCTATTGTTTTTTCAGTGTCCATTTATTATGCCGAAACAAGTTCCGGTGCCATCTGTGCATTTCTAAATGATTTTATTGGTCTTGTCTCTGTATTGGTGTTTGCTATATGATGGTTATATTAGTGAGATTAGGAAATGAGGACTTTTGTGCATCGTTCCTTAGAGACGATTATATTATTGTATCGCTTCCTAGGTCAGAGGACAACTCTTCTTGGAGCGGCTATGTGGGCAAGATGTTCATGGCAGCTTCGACTTACCTCCCAGCTCAGGTGTCGGACATGATGAACCAGGACCGTGCCTTCGCTACCGTTCGTCTCACCTTTGCGGGACACAAGAATGCGTGCACTCTGGTGACGTAAGCACGTTAACCCCTTGGGCACTGGATGCTTTTTTCCTGGTGTCAGATAACGATGGTAATCCTCTGTTTTCAGGATCCAGAAACTGCCACGGCTCCTGGTCTCTTCTTCCAGTGGCCATCTCTATATCTATAACCTGGACCCAAAGATGGTGGCTCGTGTGTTTTAATAAGAAAACACAGGTAACAAGGACGCTGGTCGTCCTAAAGTGTTAATGGTCCCACTGATTACAAATATCTTATCTTTTTTGAAGTGATATAAAAAATTGACAGGCCGGTTCACCGCACTTCTTCAGTCACATGATGTCCAGACTTGTTGTCAGGCTGCTCCTCCCTCGGTCACGTGACATCCAGACTGGTTGCCCAGAACCTCCTGTCATGCGATGTGTAGACTGGTTGCCTGGCTCCTCGACCTTGGTCATGTGACGTGTACACTGGTTGCCCGGCTCCTCCTCCTAGTCGGGCACGTGACATCTAGACTGACTGCCCGCTCCTTTTCAGTCACCAGTCACATTACATCTAGACTGGTTGCCCAGAACCTCCTGTCATGCGATGTGTAGACTGGTTGCCTGGCTCCTCAACCTTGGTCATGTGACATGTACACTGGTTTCCCGACTCCTCCTCCTAGTCGGGCACGTGACATCTAGACTGACTGCCCCGCTCCTTTTCAGTCACCAGTCACATTACATCTAGACTGGTTGCCCAGAACCTCCTGTCATGCGATGTGTAGACTGGTTGCCTGGCTCCTCAACCTTGGTCATGTGACATGTACACTGGTTTCCCAACTCCTCCTCCTAGTCGGGCACGTGACATCTAGACTGGTTGCCCAGCTCCTCCTCGGTCATGTGACGTGTACCCAGCTCCTCCTTGGTAATGTGACAAGTAAACTGGTTGCACGGTTCCTCCTCCTCGGTCATGTGACATGTAGACTGCTTTCCTGTTTCCTCCTCGGACATGTGACGTGTTGGATGGTTGAACCCATTCCTCCTCGGTCATGTGAAGTGTAGAATGGTTGCCCCATTCCTCCTCGGTCACATGACATGTACACTGGTTACCCGGTTACTCCTTCTTGGTCATGTGACGTGTACACTGGTTGCCAGGTTCCTCCTCAGTCATGTGATTTGTAGAATGGTTGCTCGGTTCTGCCTCCTCTTCGGTCATGTGACATGTATAACCCCTGGCAAAAATTATGGAATCGCCGACCTTGGAGGATGTTCATTCAGTTGTTTTATTTTGATTTAAAAAAAAACGCAAATCACAGACATGGCACAAAACTGAAGACATTTCAGATGGCAACTTTCTGGCTTTAAGAAACACTAAAAGAAATCAAGAACAAATAATGTGGTCGTCAGTAATGGTGATTTTTTTTAAACCAAGCAAAGGGAAAAAATTATGGAATCATGAAAAACAAACAAAAAAACCCTCCAACACATCACTAGTATTTTGTTGCACCGTCTCTGGCTTTTCCAGCAGCTTGCAGTCTCTGAGGCCTGGACTTAATGAGTGTCACACAGGACTCTTCATCAATCTGGCTCCAACTCTCTCTGATTGCTGTTGCAGATCAGCTCTGCAGGTTGGACTCTTGTCATCAACCATTTTCTTCAACTTCCACCAAAGATTTTCCGTTGGATTGAGATCCGGACTATTTGCAGGCCATGACATTGACCTTATGTGTCTTTTTTCAAGGAATGTTTTCAGTTTTTGCTCTATGGCAGGATGCATTATCATCTGGAAAAATGCTTTCATCATCCCCAAACATCCTTTCAATTGATGGGATAAGAAAAGTGTCCAAAATATCATAATCTAATACATAATAAACTTGTGTATTTGTTGAAGATGTAATGACAGCCATCTCCCCAGTGCCTTTACCTGACCTGCAGCCCCATATCATCAATGACTGTGGAAATTTGCATGTTGTCTTCAGGCAGTCATCTTTATAAATCTCATTGGAACGGCACCAAACAAAAGTTCCAGCATCATCACCTTGCCCAATGCAGATTCGCGATTCATCACTGAATATGACTTTCATCCAGTTATCAACAGTCCACAATTGCTTTTCCTTAGCCCATTGTAACCTTGTTTTTTTCTGTTTAGGTGTTAATAATGGCTTTTGTTTAGCTTTTCTGTATGTAAATCCCATTTCCTTTAGGCGGTATCTTACAGTTCGGTCACAGACGTTGACTCCAGTTTCCACCCATTCGTTCCTCATTTGTTTTTTTGTGCATTTCCTTGTTTGGGGACATATTGCTTTAAGTTTCCGGTCTTGACGCTTTGATGTCTTCCTTGGTCTACCAGTATGTTTGCCTTTAACAACCTTCCCATGTTGTTTGTATTTGGTCCAGATTTTAGACACAGCTGACTGTGAACAACCAACATCTTTTACAACATTGCGTGATGATTTACCCTCTTTTAAGAGTTTGATAACCCTCTCCTTTGTTTCAATTGACATCTCTCGTGTTGGAGCCATGATTCATGTCAGACCACTTGGTGCAACAGCTCTCCAAGGTGTGATCACTCCTTTTTAGAAGCAGACTAACGAGCAGATCTAATTTGATGCAGGTGTTAGTTTTGGGAATGAAAATTTACAGGGTCATTCCATAATTTTTTCCCTCAGAATTGAGTGATTCCATAATTTTTCCCTATGCTTGGTTAAGAAAATAACCATTACTGACTACCACATTATTTGTTCTTGATTTCTTTTAATGTTTCTTAAAGCCAGAAAGTTGTCATTTGAAATGAGTTCAGTTTTGTGCCATGTCTGTGATCTGTTTTTTTTTTTTTTTAACAAAATAAAACAACTGAATGAACATCCTCCAAGGCCAGTGATTCCATAATTTTTGCCAGGGGTTGTAGAATGATTGCTTGGTTCTTCCTCCCTGGTCATGTGACTTGTAGACTGGTTGCCAATTTCCTCCTTGGTCATGTGACATGTAGACTGGTAGCCTGGTTCCTCCTCTTGGGTCATGTGACGTTTAGAAAGCAGAAGTGGAACTACACGGACAGTCATACGACATGTACATTGGTTGCCTGGCTCCTCTGTCATGGGATGTGTGCACTGGTTGCCCGGCTCCTCCTCCTTGGTCATGTGATGTGTAGACTGGTTGCCCGGCGCCTCCTCCTTGGTCATGTGACTTGTAGAATGGTTGCTTGGTTCCTCCTCCTTGGTCTTGTGACATGTAGAATGGTTGCCCGGTTCCTTCTCCTCGGTCATGTGATGTGCTAACTGGTTGCCGCCTCCTCCTCCTCGGCCATGTAATGTGCTGACTGGTTGCCTGGTCGTGATGTGTAGACTGGTTGCCCGGCTTCTCCTCCTTGGTCATGTGATGTGTAGACTGGTTGCCCGGCTCCTCCTCCTTGGTCATGTGACATGCAGACTGGTTGCCTGGCTCCTCCTCCTTGGTCATGTGACGTGTAGAATGGTTGCCCGCTTCCTCCTTGGTCATGTGACGTGTAGAATGGTTGCCCGGTTCCTCCTCCTCGGTCATGTTATGTGCTGACTGGTTGCCGCCTCCTTGTCATGTGACATTTACACTGGTTGCCTGGCTCCTCCTCGGTCATGTGATGTGCTGACTGGTTGCCGCCTCCTTCTCGATCATGTGACGTGCTGACTGCATAACCTTGTCTTCACCTATTCTCCTTGCAGCCTCCTTGGTTCCGGGAAGGTGGATGGTGTTGGGGAAGGAGATGTGGAGTCCCGCACACCGGTGACTTATGCGGCCACTGTGGCCAGGCCAAGTGGTGCCCCCTCCACTGTGACAGGTGAGAGTCACATGGCCGATGATGACCATTGGGCTATTTTCAGTTCTCTAACATCAGCTCTTCCTTCTTCAGGATACTCGGAGGACGGAGGGGCGCTGCGCGGGGAGCTGTTGCCAGAACATGAATTTGCTGTGGGTCCGCTGCAACTGGATGATGAGAAAGAGTTTCCTCCTGTGAGCATTCACGGTCCCTGAGCTGTGGGCCCCATGGGGGAGGGAGAGGCCATTAACCCTTACATTCCGGTACATCTTGCTCTCGCAGAAATGAGCGAGGTTTACATTAACCCTTTGTGCAATAGACGGCTTATAACGTCCTTCTATAAAGGTGTCTCACAAGGGTGAAGCCTCCGAGCGGTGCCTTGCGCAAACCAGCAGTGTGCGCAGTATGACGCTCTCATCCCGCTCCTCTCATGGATAAGATTCCCCCATTTCCCGTGCGCAGGGCATGCTCTGAATACTGTGTACAACAGATCCGTGCTGCTTGCAGTAACCTGGGCCGTAGTGCCACCTAGTGACTGCATGGATGTACTGTAGCAAAGAAAGATGCTGTTGGAGAAATGCACCAGAGACCTCACAATAAGGTCCATACCCTTATTACATCATCTCTGATAAAACACTGGGAAATGCCCTCGCTGTAACATCTACTGATGGGTCCAGAATTGTTCAAAAAGTGACAAATCTGGTAGAATGGAAGTGACACCGACCCCTCACCCTGTGACATGCAGCTCAGGTTACAAGGGTAGGAGAAAACCATTAACTGATCAGGAATTTGCATCAATAGACTGAAATAAAAATAATCAAAGAGAGAAGAAACTCCAGGAGCGCCCATATCTACAGTATTAAGGAAAACACATGTTCAAGATCCGTAACACCAGGTGCCTGAAAACCAAACCAGAGGAAGAAGAAACTCCAGGAGCGCCAATATCTACAGTGTTAAGGAAAACACATGGTCAAGATCCGTAACACCAGGTGCCTAAAACCAAACCAGACGGAGAAGAAACTCCAGGAGCGCCAATATCTACAGTGTTAAGGAAAACATGGTCGAGATCAACAACACCAGGGCCTAAAAACCAAACCAGAGGGAGAAGAAACTCCAGGAGCGGCCATATCTACAGTGTTAAGGAAAACACATGGTCAAGATCAGTAACACCAGGGCCTGAAAACCAAACCAGAGGAGAAGAAACTCCAGGAGCGCCATATCTACAGTGTTAAGGAAAACACATGGTCAAGATCAGTAACACCAGGCGCCTGAAAACCAAACCAGACGGAGAAGAAACTCCAGGAGCGGCCATATCTACAGTGTTAAGGAAAACATGGTCGAGATCAACAACACCAGGTGCCTAAAAACCAAACCAGAGGGAGAAGAAACTCCAGGAGCGGCCATATCTACAGTGTTAAGGAAAGCATGGTCAAGATCAACAACACCAGGTGCCTGAAAACAAACCAGACAGAGAAGAAACTCCAGGAGCGGCCATATCTACAGTGTTAAGGAAAACACGGTCAAGATCAGCAACACCAGGTGCCTGAAAACCAAACCAGACGGAGAAGAAACACCAGGAGCGCCCATATCTACAGTGTTAAGGAAAACATGGTCAAGATCCGTAACACCAGGTGCTTGAAAACCAAACCAGAGGGAGAAGAAACTCCAGGAGCGGCCATATCTACAGTGTTAAGAAAAGAAAACATGGTCTAGATCAGCACCACCAGGCGCCGGAAAACCAAACCAACAGAGAAGAAACTCTAGAAGCGGCCATATCTACAGTGTTAAGGAAAACATGGTCAAGATCAGTAACACCAGGTGCTTGAAAACCAAACCAGAGGGAGAAGAAACTCCAGGAGCGGCCATATCTACAGTGTTAAGGAAAACATGGTCAAGATCAGTAACACCAGGTGCTTGAAAACCAAACCAGAGGGAGAAGAAACTCCAGGAGCGGCCATATCTACAGTGTAAAGGAAAACATGGTCAAGATCAGCAACACCAGGCACCTGAAAACCAAAAAAGAGGGAGAAGAAACTCCAGGAGCGGCCATATCTAGTGCTAAGAAAAGAAAACATGGTCTAGATCAGCAACACCAGGTGCAGGAAAACAAAACCAGGGAGGGAAGAAACTCCAGAAGTGATCAGATCTACAGTGTTAGTAAGGAAAACACAGGTGAGATCAGCGTCAACAGAAAAAGAATTGTGGAATGATATAAAAGCCGAGAATACTCTCTATCCTCCATGAGGTGATTGTCTACATACTGCCCAGTGATGGTCGTTATTGGCCTGATTAGACCGGCTCAGCAGAACTTCATGTACACAGAACGATGGCTACTCTGCTTGATCTGTGAGCATGCAATAAGTTCTTTATTAACAGCACATCTGTTTGAGAGGACAAAGAGCTGCCAAGCGATGATTTTAATCCGGGTTAAACCATCCAATTACCTTCACAATTTTCATTGTGTGGTTTTTTTTCCTTTGTATTTACGGTAGCTGACAAAAACTCCATTCCAATGATTGTATCGCCTTAATGGACCTTTCATACAGTGGGTACTTAAAGTATTCAGACCCCTTTAAATGTTTCACTCTTTGTTTCATTGCAGCCATTTGGTAAATTCAGTAAAGTTCATTTTTCCTCATTAATGTGCACTCTGCTCCCCATCTTTACTAAAAATAAAAGAAATGTAGAAATTTTTGCAAATTTATTAAAAAAGAAAAACAAATATCCCATGGTCATAAGTATTCAGCCCCTTTGTTCAGTATTGAGTAGAAGCACCTTTTGAGCTAGTACAGCCATGAATCTTCTTGGGAATGATGTAATAAGTTTTTCACCCCTGGATTTGGGGATCCTCTGCCATTCTTCCTGGCAGATCCTCTCCAGTTCCGTCAGGTTAGATGGTGAACGTTGGTAGACAGCCATTTTCAGGTCTCTCCAGAGATGCTCAATTGGGTTTAGGTGAGGGCTCTGGCTGGGTCAGTCAAGAATGGTCACAGAGTTGTTCTGAAGCCACTCCTTTGTTATTTTATCTGTGTGCTTAGGGTCATTGTCTTGTTGGAAGGTGAACCTTCAGCCTAGTCTGAGGTCCAGAGCACTCTGGAAGAGGTTTTCATCCAGGATATCTCTGTACTTGGCCGCATTCATGTTTCCTTCAATTGCAACCAGTTTTCCTGTCCCTGCAGCTGAAAAACACCCCCATAGCATGATGCTGCCTCCACCATGTTTCACTGTTGGGATTGTATTGGGCAGGTGATGAGCAGTGCCTGGTTTTCTCCACACATACCATTTAGAATTATCACCAAAAAGTTCTATCTTCGTCTCATCAGACCAGAGAATCTTATTTCTCATAGTCTGGGAATCCTTCATGTGTTTTTAGCAAACTATATGCGGGCGTTTTTATATGTCTTGCACTGAGGAGAGGCTTCCATCGGGCCACTCCGCCATAAAGGCCTGACTGGTGGAGGGCTGCAGTGATAGTTGACTTTGTGGAACTTTCTCCCATCTCCCTACTGCATCTGTGGAGCTCAGCCACAGTGATCTTGGGGTTCTTTACCTCTCTCACCAAGGCTCTTCTCCCACGATTGCTCAGTTTGTCTGGACAGCCAGTTCTAGGAAGACGTCTGGTGGCCCAAAGTTCTTCCATTTAAAGATTATGGAGTCCACTGTGCTCTTAGGAACCTTGAGTGCTGCAGAAATTCTTTTGTAACCTTGGTGAGATCTGTGCCTTGCCACAATTCTGTCTCAGAGCTCCTTGGCCAGTTCCTTTGGCCTCATGATTCTCATTTGGTCTGACATGCACTGTGAGCTGTGAGGTCTTATATAGACAGGTGTCGCCTTTACAAATCAAGTCCTATCAGTGTAATTACACACAGTAGGAGGCCAATGAAGGAGTAGCACCATCTCAAGGAGGATCACAAGGAAATGGACAGCATGTGACGTAAATATGAGTGTCTGAGCAAAGGGTCTGAATACTTATGACCATGTGATAGTTCAGTTTTTCTTTTTTAAATAAATTAGCAAAAATTTCCACTTTTCTGTTTTTTTTCAGTCAAGATGGGGTGCAGAGTGCACATTAATGAGAAAAAAATGAACTTTTTGGAATTTACCAAATGGCTGCAATGAAACAAAGACTGAAAAATTTAAATGGGTCTGAATACTTTCTGAACCCACTGTATGAACTATAGTTAAAGGCCTCCATGCACATTGGAGGAAAGTTGGACCAACCAGCTCCTTTTGCTACGTGTATGGGGACAGATGATTTTTAACAAGGGAATATGTGGTGTCCAGACTAGACTGACAGAAAATAGTATAAATAATGAAAAAAAAAATCCATGCCTTCTAGAAGGTTTTGTGCAGAGATGAGTCCATCTTGTTCCATAAGAATGAGAAGAAAGCTATGAGCTTGTCAGCCGTGGAGCTGTAGACGTGAGATTATGGGCAGAATGGAGCCGGCGACTGATGATTACTGAAGGTGGACCAGGCCATAGGTGAATGCAGATTATTTCCCATCATGCTTTGCCTTTGTCTTCCGGTTTTAGGATCATGGCGATGGCCCTAATTTGGGTCCTCCGTAACTATTTGTACCAAGACTGTTTCTGGGTCATCATTAACTGCAGCCAAATGACAGCAGATCCTTACGAGTTGCAGTCTCTGACCATTATTACTATGATTTGTCATCATCAAGCACTGTTCGTTCTCCCTTTCATCAAATTATTACTGGATTTATACTGCCGCTTTCTGGGCTATAGCTATCCCAGGAGCCTTGTGCGACATCTTAAATTATTTTTAAGCGGACGGCCCACCTCCCCGGCCAGATGGCTCACCGCCCCGTGCAGATGGCCCACTGCCCGTGCAGACGGCCACGCCCCGTGCAGACGGCCCACCCCGTGCAGACGGCTCACCTCCCGTGCAGACGGCCCACCTCCCCGTGCAGACGGCTCACCTCCCCGTGCAGACGGCTCACCTCCCCGTGCAGACGGCCCACCTCCCCGTGAAGACGGCTCACCTCCCCGTGCAGATGGCCCACCGCCCCGTGCAGATGGCCCACCTCCCCGGCCAGATGGCTCACCGCCCGTGCAGATGGCCCACTGCCCCGTGCAGACGGCCCACCTCCCCGTGCAGACGGCTCACCTCCCCGTGCAGACAGCTCACCTCCCCGTGCAGACGGCCCACCTCCCCGTGCAGATGGCCCACCGCCCCGTGAAGACGGCTCACCTCCCCGTGCAGATGGCCCACCGCCCCGTGCAGATGGCCCACCTCCCCGGCCAGATGGCTCACCGCCCTGTGCAGACGGCCCACCTCCCGGCCAGATGGCCCACCTCCCGTGCAGACGGCTCACCTCCCGTGCAGACGGCTCACCTCCCCGTGCAGACGGCTCACCTCCCGTGCAGACGGCCCACCTCCCGTGCAGACGGCCCACCTCCCCATGCAGACGGCTCACCTCCCGTGCAGACGGCTCACCTCCCCGTGCAGACGGCCCACCTCCCCGTGCAGATGGCCCACCGCCCTGTGAAGACGGCTCACCTCCCCGGGCAGACGGCTCATGGCCCCACGTGTGTGTATTTTAAATATCGTCGTACTTGTCTAAAAATGACCAGTAAAAAAAGGACCAGTAAATAAGTAGATGATTGGTGGTTGTACAACATGGCATAAGAGCACGTCACCACTAATTAAAATAGATATTTTGTAGTGAAGGTTCAGCGGATGCCCTGCCACACACATTCTCCATCCAGTGGCATATTCTTCATTGGCAGAGGACCTGGTCCTCACCGAGCATCAATGTCATCAAAGCAAAAACTGATGGGACAAAAATCTGCAAATGAGAGCGAAGCATCAAGGGAGTGAACAACGACCCGGACCTCCAAGAGTCCTGATCAGTGACTGCCTGCCGATTATCATACACCTTTTAATCACAATGAAAACGGAGGAGGAACCCTGGAAAAATGGTGCAAATTCCTAACCAGATAATGGCAGATTACTCACATCCTGACGGCTCGGTGTCACATCCACTGTCCTGGGGTGAAGAGCAAAAAATCTGTACCAGTGTCCCAGGCTGGGCGGTATCCTTACATTACACCAGCGTCCCGGGCGGTATCCTTACATTACACCAGTGTCTCGGGCCGGGCGTTATCCCTTACATTACACCAGCGTCCTGGGCCGGGCGTTTTCCTTACATTACACCAGTGTCCTGGGCGGTATCCTCACATTACACCATTGTCCTGGGCCGGGCGTTATCCTTACATTACACTAGCGTCCCCGGCTGGGCGTTATCCTTACATTACACCAGCGTCCCGGGCCGGGCGTTTTCCTTACATTACACCAGTGTCCTGGGCCGGGCGTTATCCCTTACATTACACCAGGTCTCGGGCCGGGCGTTTCCTTACATTACACCAGGTCCTGGGCCGGGCGTTTCCTTACATTACACCAGGTCCTGGGCGGTTTTCCTTACATTACACCAGTGTCCCGGGCTGGGCGTATCCCTACATTACACCATTGTCCGGGCGGGCGTTATCCTACATTACACTAGCGTCCCGGCTGGGCGTTATCCTTACATTACACCAGCGTCCCGGGCTGGGCGTGTTTCTACTTACACCAGTGTCCTGGCCGGGCGTATCCTTACATTACACCAGGTCCCGACCGGGCGTTATCCTTAAAATTACACCAGCGTCCCGGGCCGGGCGTTTTCCTTACATTAACCATGTCCTGGGCGGGCGTTATCCTTACATTACACCATGGGTCCCCGACGGGCGTATCCTTACATCACCAGTGTCCCGGCCGGGCGTTATCCTTACATTACACCATGTCCCGGCTGGGCATTCCTTACACACCAGTGTCCCGGCCGGGCGTATCCCTTACATTACACCATGTCCCGGGCCGGCGTTATCCCTTACATTCACCATTGTCCGGGAGCGGGCGTTATCCCTTACATTACACCATTGTCCCGGGCGGGCGTTATCCTTAACACCATTGTCCCGAGCCGGGCGTATCCCTTACATTACACCAGCGTCCCGGGCCGGGCGGTTATCCCTTAAATTACACCAGGTCCCGGTCGGGCGTTATCCCTTACTTACCATTGTCCCGGGCGGGCGTTATCCCTTACATTACACCATTGTCCCGGGCTGGGCGGAATCCTTACACCAGTGTCCCGGCCGGGCCGTTATCCTTACATTACACCAGCGTCCCGAGTCGGGCTTATCCCTTACATTGCACCATTGTCCCGGGCCGGGCGTTATCCCTTACATTACACCATTGTCCCGGGCCAGGCGTTATCCCTTACATTACACCATTGTCCGGGCTAGAGCGGTATCCTTACACCAGTGTCCCGGGCCGGGCGTTATCCCTTACATTGACACCATTGTCCCAGGCCGGGCGTTATCCTTACATTACACCATTGTCCCGGGCCAGGCGTTATCCCTTACATTACACCATGTCCCAGCGGGCGGTATCCACTTACACCAGTTGTCCCGGGCCGGGCGTTATCCCTTACATTACACCAGTGTCCCGGGCCGGGCGTTATCCCTTACATTACACCAGCGTCCCGGGCCAGGCGTTATCCCTTACATTACACCAGTGTCCCGGGCCAGGCGTTATCCCTTACATTACACCATTGTCCCGGGCCGGGCGTTATCCCTTACATTACACCAGTGTCCCGGGCCAGGCGTTATCCCTTACATTACACCATTGTCCCGGGGTGGGCGTTATCCTTACATACACCAGTGTCCCGGGCCGGGCGTTATCCCTTACATTACACCATGTCCCGGGCCTGGGCGGTATCCTTACACCCAGTGTCCCGGGCCGGCGTTATCCCTTACATTACACCAGCGTCCCGGGCCGGGCGTTATCCCTTACATTACACCATTGTCCCGGCCGGGCGTTATCCCTTACATTACACCAGTGTCCCGGGCCGGCGTTATCCCTTACATTACACCAGCGTCCCGGGCCGGCGTTATCCCTTACATTACACCATTGTCCCGGGCCAGGCGTTATCCCTTACATTACACCATTGTCCCGGGCCAGGCGTTATCCCTTACATTACACCATTGTCCCGGGCTGGGCGTTATCCTTACACCAGTGTCCCGGGCCGGGCGTTATCCCTTACATTACACCACGTCCCGGGCTGGGCGTTATCCCTTACATTACACCAGTGTCCCGGTCGGGCGTTATCCCTTACATTACACATTGTCCCGGGCCGGCGTTATCCCTTACATTACACCAGCGTCCCGGGTCGGGCAGTTATCCCTTACATTACACCATTGTCCCAGGCTGGGCGGTATCCTTACACCAGTGTCCCGGGCCGGGCGTTATCCCTTACATTACACCAGTGTCCCGGGCGGGTATCCTTACACTGTCCGGCCGGCGTATCCCTTACATTACACCAGCGTCCCGGGCCGGGCGTTATCCCTTACATTACACCATTGTCCCAGGCCGGGCGTTATCCCTTACATTACACCAGTGTCCCGGGCCAGGCGTTATCCCTTACATTACACCAGCGTCCCGGCCAGGCGTTATCCTTACATTGCACCATTGTCCCGGGCCAGGCGTTATCCCTTACATTACACCATTGTCCCGGGCCAGGCGTTATTCCTTACATTACACCATTGTCCCGGGCTGGGCGGTATCCTTACACCAGTGTCCCGGGCCGGGCGTTATCCCTTACATTACACCAGCGTCCCGGGCCGGGCGTTATCCCTTACATTACACCAGTGTCCCGAGGCGGGCGTTATCCCTTACATTACACCATTGTCCCGGGCCGGGCGTTATCCCTTACATTACACCAGTCCCGTCGGGCAGTTATCCCTTACATTACACCATTGTCCCGGCCAGGCGTTATCCCTTACATTACACCATTGTCCGGGCTGGCGTATCCTTACACCATTTTCCCGGCCAGGCGTTATCCCTTAATTA
>JARQOD010001555.1:0-29113 GCA_033576555.1 Oophaga sylvatica | reverse complement strand
CACCAGCGTCCCGAGTCGGGCGTTATCCCTTACATTACACCATTGTCCCGGCCGGGCGTTATCCCTTACATTACACCAGTGTCCCGGGCCGGGCGTTATCCCTTACATTACACCAGTCCCGGCCGGGCTTATCCCTTACATTACACCATTGTCCCGGGCCAGGCGTTATTCCCTTACATTACACCTTTGTCCGGGCTGGGCGGTATCCTTACACCCATGTCCCGGGCTGGGCGTTACCCTTACATACACCAGCGTCCCGGGCCAGGCGTTATCCCTTACCTCACCAGGTCCCCGCCGGATTATCCCTTACATTACACCATTGTCCCCGGGCCGGCCGTTATCCTTACCATTACCGCCATTGTCCCGGCCCGGCGTTATCCCTTACATTACACCAGTGTCCCGGGCCGGGCGTTATCCCTTACATTACACCAGCGTCCCGGGCCGGGCATTATCCCTTACATTACACCATTGTCCCGGGCCAGGCGTTATCCCTTACATTACACCTTTGTCCGGGCGGGCGGTCTCCCTTACACCGTGAGTGTCCCGGCTGGGCTTATCCCTTAATTACACCAGGTCCGGGCCGGGCGTTATCCCTTACATTGCACCATTGTCCAGGCCGGGCGTTATCCCTTACATTAACAACCATTGTCCCAGGCCAGGCGTTATCCCTTACATTACACACATTGTCCGGGCCAGGCGTTATCCTTACATTACACTTGTCCTGGGCACGGGCGGTATCCTTACACCAGCGTCCCGGGCCGGCGTTATCCCTTACATTACCACATTGTCCCGGCCGGGCGTTATCCCTTACATTACACCAGGTCCCGGGCCAGGCGTTATCCTTACATTACACCAGTGTCCCGGGCCAGGCGTTATCCCTTACATTACACATGTCCCGGGCGGGCGTTCCCTTACATTAACCTGTCCGGGCGGGCGTATCTTACAACCTTGCCGGGCTGGGCGTATCCTTACACATTCCCGGGCGGGGTTACTTACATACACAGTCCCGGCGGGCGTATCCCTTACATTCACCAGCCGCGGCTTATCCTACATTACCCTGTCCGGCGGGCGTTATCCCTTACATACACCAGTCCCGGCGGGCTTATCTTAATTCACCATGCGCGGGTATCTTACATTACCTGTCCTGTGGCGTACCTTACACCAGTGTCCGGCGGGCTTATCCTTAATTACACCAGGTCCGGGCGGCGTTATCCTTATACCATGTCCGGGCCGGCGTTATCCTTACATTACACCAGTGTCCCGGCCAGGCGTTATCCTTACATTACACCAGTGTCCCGGGCCGGGCGTTATCCCTTACATTACACCAGTTCCCGGGCCGGGCGTTATCCCTTACATTACACCATGTCCGGGCCGGGCGTTATCCCTTACATTACACCAGTGTCCGGGCGGGCGTTATCCCTTACATTACACCATTGTCCTGGGCGGGCGTTATCCTTACATTCACCAGTGTCCCGGGCGGGCGTTATCCTTACATTACACCAGGTCCCGGCCGGGCGTTTATCCTTACATTACACCAGTGTCCAGGCCGGCGTTATCCTTACATTACACCAGTGTCCAGGGCCAGGGTTTTCCTTACATTACACCATGTCCGGGCCGGCGTTATCCCTTACATTACACCAGGCCCCTCCAGTCGGGCGTTATCCCTTACATTACACCATGTGTCCCAGGCCGGGCGTTATCCCTTACATTCACCATCGTCCCGGGCGAGGCGTTTCCTTACATTACACCAGTGTCCCGGCCAGGCGTTATCCCTTACATTACACCATTGTCCCGGGCTGGGCGGTATCCCTTACACCAGTGTCCCGGCCGGGCGTTATCCCTTACATTACACCAGCGTCCCGGGCCGGGCGGTTATCCTTACATTACACCATCGTCCCGGGTCGGGCGTTATCCCTTACATTATACCATTGTCCCGGGCCGGGCGTTATCCCTTACATTACACCATGTCCCGGCTGGCGTTATCCCTCATACACATGTCCCGGCCGGGCTTATCCTTACATTACACCATGTCCCGGCGGCTTATCCCTTACATTCACCATTGTCCCGGCGGGCGTTATCCTTACATTACACCATTGTCCCGGGCCAGGCGTTATCCCTTACATTACACCATTGTCCCGGGCAGGGTTATCCCTTACAACACAGGTCCCGGGCCGGCGTTATCCCTTACATTACACCATTGTCCCGGGCCGGGCGTTATCCTTACATTACACCATTGTCCCGGGCCGGCGTTATCCCTTACATTACACCATTGTCCCGGCGGGCGGTATCCTTACACCAGTGTCCCGGCCGGGCGTTATCCCTTACATTACACCAGTGTCCCGGCGGGCGTATCCTTACTACACCATTGTCCCGGGCCGGGCGTTATCCTTACATTACACCAGTGTCCCGGGCCGGGCGTTATCCCTTACATTACACCATTGTCCCGGCCGGGCATTATCCCTTACATTCACCAGTGTCCCGGCCAGGCGTTATCCCTTACATTACACCAGTGTCCCGGGCCAGGCGTTATCCCTTACATTACACCATTTGTCCCGGGCGGGCGTTATCCTTACATACACCATTGTCCCGGGCCGGGCGTTATCCCTTACATTACACCAGTGTCCCGGGCCGGGCGTTATCCCTTACATTACACCATTGTCCTGTACTGAACAAGATCTGTATAATTTTACAGTGAAGCAGAGCATTCTTATATTACATCTGGGAATCACACAGGTTTAGGGGTTCTCATGCTCTTTCCCTGCAGGTTTAATTTGGGCCCTGGGTTATACTAGAACGGAGAGCCACACTCCATCGTTACGTCCCCGAGGCCTTGTTTCAGTGCCAGGCTCTTTGCATGTGTTACTAATCTCACAATCCGCTCTCTGGAGAATCAGGCGCTTCTGTTTTGATTTTGGTAGATAAGTTTGTGCCGTGGAGGTCAGAAAGACGAGGGGCCGTGACCAGAAGCCAAAATGCTGAAGTGCACACAGGATGGAGTGAGGTGACAGGCCAGGGGTGGGGATGGGGCACCACCACCATGTAATAGGTCACCATGTATTCTCTATAATGATGTCCGTTATTAAACTCTATAATCAGGAAAAGATCCCTTATTTGTAAGGAGTTAATGGTGGCAGTCGTCTGCCGGCTCCTTACAGCGGCACGCAGCGAGCGCTTCATTACAGCAGGGGGCCACTGATGGATCCTGGAAGTAGTCAGCTGTGGAGACATTGTCACTGCGGACATCATCATGAAGAGCAGCCATCGCTTGGGAAATGAGTGGAAGCAGCTGTTCATACTCCTTGCTGTCCTGGGGCACCGGTTTCATCTCCTGCGGGTCACGATTAAGGTTGAAGAGCAGAGGAGGATCATGAAGTCGGGGGGTGCCAATGCTCCCATCACAAGCTAAGGCACCACCTACATCAAATAATAAGGAAGCAAAATACAGAAAATGCATAGCAAATATGAAGAAAAATATAAATTATCAAGCTATGCAGTGTAGTATATGGGGGATTGTGGGAGACCGCAGGGTTGACTGTAAAGATGACAGTGGAGAGAGGGCGGCCTTGAGAAGGACAAAGAGGACAGTGGAGAGTGGGCAGCCTGGAGAAGGACAAAGAGGACAGTGGAGAGTGGGCAGCCTGGAGAAAGACAAAGAGGAGTGGGTAGCCTGGAGAAGGACAAAGACGACTGGGGAGAGAGAGCGGCCTGGAGAAGGACAAAGAGGACAGTGGAGAGTGGGCAGCCTGGAGAAGGACAAAGACGACAGTGGAGAGAGGGCGGCCTGGAGAAGGACAACGAGGACAGTGGACACTGGGCAGCCTGGAGAAGGGCAAAGAGGACAGTGGAGAGTGGGCAGCCTGGAGAAGGACAAAGAGGACAGTGGAGAGTGGGCATTCTGGAGAAGGACAAAGACTACAGTGGAGAGTGAGCGGTCTGGAGAAGGACAAAGACGACAGTGGAGAGTGGGCAGCCTGGAGAAGGACAAAGAGGACAGTGGAGAGTGGGCAGCCTGGAGAAGGACAAAGACGACAGTAGAGAGTGGGCAGCCTTGAGAAGGACAAAGACAGTAGCGAGTGGGCAGCCTTGAGAAGGACAAAAAGGACAGTGGAGAGTGGGTGGCCTGGAGAAGGACAAAGAGGACAGTGGAGTGTGGGCGGCCTGGAGAAGGACAAAGACGACAGTGGAGAAAGGGCGGCCTGGAGGAGGACAAAGACGACAGTGGAGAAAGGGCGGCCTGGAGGAGGACAAAGACGACAGTGTAAAAAGGGCGGCCTGGAGGAGGACAAAGACGACAGTGTAAAAAGGGCAGCCTGAGGAGGACAAAGACAACAGTGGAGAAAGGGCAGCCTGGAGGAGGACAAAGACGACAGTGGAGAGAGGGTGGCCTGGAGGAGGACAAAAACAACAGTGGAGAGAGGGCGGCCTGGAGGAGGATAATGACGACAGTGGAGAGAGGGCGGCCTGGAGGAGGATGACTATAGTGGAGAGTGAGCAGCCCGGAGGACAACGACTACAGTGGAGAGAGGGCATGGAGGAGGAGGACAACAGTGGAGAAATGGCAGGCTGGAGGAGGACTACGACCGTGGAGAAGGGGCGGGCTGGAGGACAACGACAGTGGAGAGAGGGCGGTAGGGAGGAGGACGACGACGACAGCAGTGGAGAGTGGGTGTCCTGGAGGAGAACGACACCAGAGAAGAGAGGGCAGCCTGGAGGAGGACCACACCAGTGGAAAGTGGTGGTCCGGAAGAGAGGAGGGTTGTCTGGACAGCAGTGGATAGTTGGTGGGCTGGTGGAAAACAGTAGAGAGTGGGTGGTCTGGTGGTGCAGAGTGGCCAGTGGAGTTGGTGGTCTGAAGGAGGGTAGTAGGGGTCTGGAAGTGAGCAGGGTTGTCTGGAAGAGGGCAGTGGAAAGTGGGCAGCCTAGAAAAGGACGACAGTGGAGAGTGGGCTGCCTGGAGGAATAGGAAGACGACCACAGTGGAGTGGGCGGCCCGAAGGACGACGACCACAGTGGAGAGTGGGCAGCCTGGAGGAGGAGGACGATGACCATAGTGGAGAGTGGGAGGCCTGGAGAAAGAGGAGTGTGGGTGGCCTGGAGGAGGACGACAACAATGACCACAGTGGAGAGTGGGTGACCTGGAGGAGGAGGATGACCACAGTGGGAAATGTTGGTCCAGAAAAGAGCAGGGTTGGCTGGAGAGTAGTGGATAGTCAGTGGTCTGGTGGAGGACAGGAAAGTGAGCAGTGGGGGTCTGAAAGCAAGGAGGGTTATCTGAAGGAGGGCAATGGAAAGTGGGCGGTCTGGTGGTGGAGAGTAGGTGGTGGGGGTCTGATGGAGGACAGTGGGGAGTCAGTGGTCTTGAAGAGGGCAGTAGCGGTCTGGAAGTGAGCAGGGTTGACTGGAGGAGGGCAATGGAGTGTGGGCATTTTGAATGAGAGCAATGGAGAGTGGGCAGTGAAAGCATGCCAGAAAGCAGGGATGTCTGGAAGAGTGCAGTGGAGAGTGGGCGGTCTGGAGGGGGGACGATAGTGGAGAATGGGCGGCCTGGAGGGGGGACGACACTGGAGAATAGGCGGTCTGGAGGGGCGACGACAGTGGAGAGTGGGCGGTTTGGAGGGGCGACGGCAGTGGAGAGTGGGCGGTCTGGAGGGGCGACGACTGGAGAGTGGGCAGTTTGGAGGGGCGACTACAGTGGAGAGCGGGCGGTCTGGAGGGGCGACGACAGTGGAGAGCGGGCGGTCTGAAAGGGGGACGATAGTGGAGAGCGGGCGGTCTGAAAGGGGGACGATAGTGGAGAGCGGGCGGTCTGGAAGGGGGACGACAGTGGAGAGCGGCGGTCTGGAAGGGGGACGACAGTGGAGAGTGGGCGGTCTGGAAGGGGGACGACTGAAGAGCAGGCGGTCTGAAAAGGGGACGACAGTGGAGAGTGTTGTGAACATTTTGGAGACGACTTCGGAGCTGAGCCTCCCTCTGGTGGTTGCTGAGGGTATTGAACCAATGTTGAATACCAAGAGCCCTACACCTGTAAATAACGAGTGGTGGTCAGGTGGTAATGACTGGCCTGATATAAGTGAGCTGGACTCCCATGATCCTCACCGGTAATCAATTGTGCTTCCTGGTCTAGGTTGGAATTCAGCTTGCTTTCCTGCTGTCTCCTGCTTGCTTTCAGATAGGTCTCTTTCAGTTTTTTTTTACTGTGGTTTGAATTCCTTGCTTTTTGCTGCATTGCTTTTTGTATTCAGCCGGGTCTCTTTGGGGGCTTTGGCTGGTCTCCGTTCGTTTTTTGTATTTGTTCATTTGCTCAGTTCTTGTGATATGTTGCTGCTGGGTAGCTACGTGTCCACACCAGAGATCTGATATAGGTGGTCGAGACCCTGTGGTCTCAGTGTTTTTAGATTCAGAAGTGTTGGAGTTTTTCCTAGGGTTTTTCTGGGTTGCAGACAGTATTCTCTCCTGTACTATTCTATCTAGACAGTTTTGGGCCCCAGCGTTTGCTCAATCTATTTTCAGTCTGTGTTCGTGTTTTCATCTTGTCTAACCGCCATTATATGTTTGGGGCTTCCTACTCTTTTGGGGTCTACTCCTGGGCAGTCAGCTTTCCTCTTTTCATCTTCAGGGATAGCTATCTCTCCGGCTGTGCCGAGGCGTCTAGGACCACCGTAGGTACGCTCCACGGCTGCTTCTAGTTGTGCGGTTAGTTTAGGGGTCTGCAACCTATTAGTTTCCAACCTCTCTGGTGTCAGGCTGCCTATGCGGTTTTTTGCTCCTGCCTCCTCAGCTACCAAAACATAACAGGAGAGCGGGCGGTCTGGAAGGGGGACGACAGTGGAGAGCGAGCGGGCTGAAGGGGACGACAGTGGAGAGCGGGCGGTCTGAAGGGGGACGACAGTGGAGAGCGGGCGGTCTGGAAGGGGGACGACAGTGGAGAGCGGGCGGTCTGGAAGGGGGACGACAGTGGAGAGCGGGCGGTCTGAAAGGGGGACGACAGTGGAGAGCGAGCGGTCTGAAAGGGGGACGACAGTGGAGAGCGGGCGGTCTGAAAGGGGGACGACAGTGGAGAGCGGGCGGTCTGAAAGGGGGACGTCCGTGGAGAGCGGGCGGTCTGAAAGGGGGACGACAGTGGAGAGCGGGCGGTCTGAAAGGGGGACGACAGTGGAGATCGGGCGGTCTGAAAGGTGGACGACAGTGGAGAGCGGGCGGTCTGGAAGGGGGGTGACCGTGGAGAGGGTGGTGGGGTTGTGGAAGAGATCAGGGTCATCCAGAAGGAGGGCAGTAAAGAGATGAGTAGTGAGTAGTTGTGGAAGCCAGTTCAGCAAAAGTACTGCTAGTGTGAGAGGAGAATAAAGTAGGAAGCTGAAAAGCTTGTGCACCCTAACATTAGACGTTGGGGTCCAGATTCATGTCTACAAGACCTCCAGTCACAGTTTATCCCGGCCTTATGTAATAATATTCCATACTGCATGTCGAGGACCTGGACAGCGTCCAACGTCCTGTGCTTTCACCCACAGCTGTGAATAGAACAGTGGCAGGAGACATGCACTGTACACCACTGGGTAGGTGATGTGTGGAAGGGAATGCAGGGGCATGCTAGTCGCAGGATAAGATTTTCTATTGCGTTCATGCACCTGTAGTATAAAAGGCCTTGTAGTGTCCCAGTCTTATGGCTTCTATGTCCCCGATTCTTCCTGCAGCTCCACTGTTGGGATGATACATGATCTAAGGAAGGAAAGGAGAATTTAGATTTTATCGTAAAGGTCTCCAGAGAGTCAGACTGGTGTAGATCCCAAGTCTGGTCCACCAGGATATGACCTGGAACAAGGTGTACTAAATATGTCCCCTGGCCCATAAACTGGAATTTATAACAAGAAACTGACGGCTAGAGATTTCTGTTCCTCACGACACTGACTGCAGAGTCAGAGTCATTGGCCGCTATATAGAGAAAGGACTCTAGAACATCCGATACAACATGGCGGCCGGAGCCAAGGAGCTGTGAGCACCTAGAAGCAGCCGCAGCAAGGGAGATCATCCGAAACAGACTCCACTGTGAAGTATTTTCCATGAGACACCAGATGTTCTTGTTGGCAGGATGGAGACAGAGCTATCCGCTTCTGCCAGGATCTCTCACCAGTCCTGGGTAAGGCTTGCAGTTCAGCAGGACACGTGTTTCCACTCACCCGCTGTGTGTCCTGTGTGGCCCCGACCAAGATCTCAGATACATCTTTTCCATCAAAGCGTCGATTGGCGGGTAGCACACCCTGTGCCAGGGTTACTAACGTGGGGAATATGTCCAGAGTACTGTGGAGGAGCGGAAAGAAAGATCATAGAAAAGCCTTATTTGTCAGACCCAGCCCTGTTTTTCATCTGATGGCCAGTGGTTGCCCATTTCTGGGCGACTTTGGGGACTGGAACGTATAGAAGCTGGAGGGGAAGCGATTGGATCACAAACTTAACGCCACAGACAAAACTGAGACGTGGCGGCAGGGAGAGATGAGCCACGGGCACACGTCCACAGTCCGAGGATCATATAATATTGTCCTGAAGTGACAGGCAACCAGTGGAGGAGGCGCTGACATTTCTCCAGCCATCTCTTATCAGTGCTCTCTGGGTTAATAAGCCACAGGTCACAGGGAGTCAGTAATGTGATAACGTGGGTTAATATTGGCTTGGCCTCAGCTGGTGCAAAGTTCATCCTCCAACTCTTCAAAAATCTAGATCTGATGAACTGACAGATCACCTGGCAGGGGTTAGCAGTGTTGCCCTGAGACGTTCCTGGGCCCAAGACTCAAAACTCATCCTTCAGACCACATTAAATAGCCCAACAGCCGTCTCATGTGCCACTATGGGAAGGACACATCCACATATTTATCGTCAGCACCTATATCCTGGTAATTCTACTACATTCACCCATGTGCACTCAGAGTACTGGGGCAAAATAAACCATCATTAGATACAAGGGCTTCAAACCAGTGCTGAATTACATATAGCAGGTCCTTGATCCCCAGCACTATATACAGAACATGGTCAGCGATATACAGAGCTTCTACCCTATGCTACAAACTCATTCATGGCAGGAAATAAGTACTAACTACCCAAACTTTACTCTGAACAACTACAGTCCACAGGGAAGTGTCAGTGGGCCCCACACATGGCAGCCTACCTTAATAACGCAGAACTTGTGCAGTTTGGTGGAATATGGCCAGGCCAGTACACCAAGGCGGGCACACGGTGACCCCCTTCCCATGTTGTTTGCTTTGCTGAACTTCCACCTGGACAGAGACAAAATGGACATATGTGGTCATTGCGTTCTGGCGCTGTACAAGAGACCGCACTGACCATACTGAGTGTATACAAGGCGAATACTAGGGTGCTCCACTCTGTATAGAATCACAGTAATTCCTGATAATGGAGTGATGCCGAATTTAGGAAGAGGCAGTGAGCAGAAGACCCCCCATTGTCTTCCCCTAGAGAACGGATGTCTGACGAACACAATCAAGGATACAGCGGCCTCTGTCAGCGCTAACTTGTGTGCAATCGGGAGTATATGGAACAGAAACAGTATTACTGCCATAAAGGGTATACTTATCAAAGAGAGCCCACCAGCCAAGACAAGGCGACCGCTGTCTGGTAGGCCCTAAACCTAATATTTATCCCACATGCCTCTCCCGGGGTAAAATCCTACAAGTGTAAAGAACACGTGGGACCCAGCATTAATTAAAATCAGCCCTCGTCTGATGGGAGGAGATCAGTCAGATGCGGAGGCCCTCACCACCTCCAACAGTATACTGCAAAAAAAGAACCGGACCAGCACCTCCAAACAGAATAAAGCAAGTGTGAACAGGGGCAAGCAGCTATGACTGCATAATACACAAACCCCGATACAGCAGCACTTTGCGCTAAAATGTATGTGAACAGCGGACGACTGTGTCACTGCATTACCGCTATACAGACTAGATTTATAAAAGGAAGGCTTAATGCCCAAATCGGCCAATGGCCCTAAGGCCCCCTTTAATCTACCTGCCCTTTACATTTGTAGACTTTTACCCTAGGAGAGGCATGTTTTTTATTAGGGTGAGTTCTACCAGAGAGGTTGGTTTGTCGAGGAAAGTAGTCTTTGTGCTGTTTGGTGTCATGGTGTGCACCGCGCTGAACAAGGACCAAAGAAAGCGGAGAAGAAAGTTGTCTCCGGAGTCTAGAACGAACATTATAGACAAACATGTTACAGGTAAAGGCTACAAGAAGTCTCCAGACAGCTGGAAGGTCCTGGTACTACAGGTGTAAGGGCGATGGGGTTGTAGACGACGTCCCTAGACATGGCCGTATATGAATGAGAACCACAGAGCCCAAAACAACTGTCAGAGAGATTCCAGGAGAACTCTGTGGTCCATTAGTGTCAGGTGACTCCGTCTGATGTCTTGGCCAAAAAGGACATCATGGAAGACACCCGAAGAGTAAACCAATGCTAAGAGCAAATCAGAAAAAAGTCTGAAGACTGGAATCTGCCAAATGTGTATGGACACGTTACAAAGCTTCTGGGAGAAGCAGACATTAGGGAAAAACAACTACAGTGGCATGTAAAAGTTTGGGCACCCCTGGTCAAAATGACTGTTATTGTGAACAGTTAAGCAAGTTGAAGATGAAATGTTCTCTAAAAGGCCTGGAGTTACAGATGGCACATGTCCTTTGTATTTTAGGCAAAACACACACAGTGGGTACGGAAAGTATTCAGACCCCTGTACATTTTTCACTTTGTTTCATTGCAGCCATTAATGTACACTCTGCACCCCATCTTTACTGAAATAAATATGAGTGTCTGAGCAAAGGGGCGGAATACTTATGACCATGTGATATTCAGTTTTACTTTTTTTAATAAATTTGCAAAAATTTCTACATTTCTGTTTTTATCAGTCAAGATGGGGAGAAGAGTGTACATTAATGAGGAAAAAATGAACTTTACTGAATTTACCAAATGGCTGCAATGAAACAGAGTCAAAAATGTAAAGGGGTCTGAATACTTTCTGTACCCACTGTATATAGTGTGCAGGGCCGGCGTTAGGGGCAGGCAGACCAGGCAGCCGCCTAGGACCCCTGCTCCTCCAGGGGCCCCCAGCAAGTGGCATGCCGCTAATAGCGGCACATCACACGGCCGCTATGGAGTCCCCGAGTAAGAGGGGCCTGGCGTCGCCCCCCCCACCGCATTGCGCATTCAACTTACCGCATCATAGTTGCTGATATAATTGAAAGTAGTGATGGAGGTGAAAGCGTCATGTGACACTCCCTCTCCCATCACTCCCCCCTCTGCCTCAGTGTGTGCCAGCAGTGGCGCTGATGAGATGCTCTGCAGAAGCCAGTGCAGCAGGTGAATGAGTAGGAGAGGTAAGTATTGTGTGTGTATTGCACAATACTGTGTGTAGGGGGGACTGCGCTATACTGTGTGTGTGTGGGGTTGGGCTGTATTATACTGAGGGGGCTGCATTATACTGTGTATAAGGGGGCTGCACTATATTGTGTATGTGTGTTAGGGGGCTGAATTATACTGTGTGTGGGGCTGCATTATACTGTGCGTGGGGGATGCATTATACTGTGTGTGTGTGTTGGGGCTGCATTATACTGTGTGTGAGGGGGCTGCACTATATTGTGTTTAAGGGGCTGCATTATACTGTGTATGGTGGGGCTGTATTATACTGTGTGTGTGGGATGCATTATACTGTGCGTGTGTGTTGGGGGCTGAATTATACTGTGTGTGGGGCTGCATTATACTGTGTGTGTCTGTGTGTTGGGGCTGAATTATAGTGTGTGGTGCAGCATTATACTTTATCAAGGACCATGGGGAGTGCATTATACTAAATGTACTATATGGGACCTGAATTATACTGTATCGAGGACTATCTGTACCCATCATTCTTCCTCAGCCAGAGTAAGGGTATGTGCACATGGTCAGTAAACGATGCAGGTTGAATGCTGTGTATTTGTGCAGCATCCCGATGTTACAGCATAGTGGATGGGATTTCAAGAAATCCCATGTCCACTATGAGTGCACAGACGCCCGTAGCTCACCCGTGGAGACAGACATGTGGTGCGTCTCTCCAAACCGCAGCATGTCTATAAGATAAATTTCACCCATAGAATGTATTTGGACGCGGTGAATTCGCACGGTTCAATGAACGCAGAGGATTTGTTATGTTCTGCTACAAACACCAAGGAAAGAAAGGGATATCTGTCCCTACAATAAAACTAAGCTCAATCCCTACGATGTAACGGGGAACCTGATCCTGCGATCAGACCCGCTAAAGTCCTCAGCTAGTCTGAACGAAGACCTATAGATGCGAGGAAGGGATCCCTACAAGCACTAGGGACTGGGAGGGAGAAAAGATGGACACCTCCTAACAGAAGTTGTAGCAGTAAAAAGAAAAAACAACATAGAACATAGAGGTCTGAAGACCAAGCAAAACTATTTGAGTAAGGTAACAAAGCACCCGGCTAGCTTAAGAGTAGAAATTACAATGAAGTCCAGCAAAGCCAGAAGGGCGGAGCAGGATTAAGTAGGCAAAAAAAGTCATGTGACCAGCAAGATAGAAAAAACCTAACAGGACAGTTCTAACAGTACCCCCCCTTCTAAGAGGATCCCCTAGGCCCAGGCTTACCCGGAAACCTCTTGTGAAATGCTCTGAAAAGTCTGGACGCAGAAACATCATCCGCCCTCACCCATGAGTTATCCTCGGGTCCGAAACCCTTCCAAACAACGAGATACTGCAAACTCCCTCTATACCGTCTAGAATTTAGGATGCGGGAAATTTCATATTCCCCGTCCTCCACCACCGGGGGAACAGAGGCAGAGGCGTCTCCATCCGACACATCAGCTCTTTTCAACAGAGAAACATGAAACACCGGATTAATCTTCCAGGAGGTAGGAACCTCCAACCTAACAGCCGATTGGTTAATAACCTGAAGCACCTTAAAGGGCCCTACAAACTTGGGACCCAATTTTTTAGAAGGAATCCTCAACCTCAGATTCTTAAGAGGATAACCAGACCATGTCACCAATAGCAAACAAAACCTCTTGCCTTTTCCTATCAAAGTACCTTTTAGATTTTCTATTAGCCTCCTGAAAATTACCACGTACATCCGTCCAAACTCTCTCCAAAACACCAGAAAAATTCTCCTCTTCAGGCACGGCCGATACCAATTTGGAGAATGACCCAAACGACGGATGTCTCCCGGTACAACAAAAAAAAGGCGAACAACCAGCAGAAGGGATGTATGGTTGTTAAGAGCAAATTCAGCAAGTGGCAGAAACTCAGACCACCCCTCTTGATTATCAGTCACAAAACAACGCAAGAACTGCTCAACATCCTGGTTTTTCCTTTCTATCTGGCCATTAAGGGTATGCCACACTAAACAGCGTCGCTAACGAGATCGCTAAAAAACGTCACTATTTAGCGATCTCGTTAGTGACGCCGGTGTGTGTGGCATGTACTAGCGACGTGGCCCCTGCTGTGATCTCGTTCATCGTTCACATCGTTCTGGACCGTATTTTTATCGTTGGCGTCCCGCTGGTGAGCATATATCGCTGAGTGTGGCACCTTTTTGTTAGCGATGTGCGGTGTTTTTGTACCGCTAAAGTCGTTAAGGAGATCGCTAACCGCGATAGCGTCCTTAACGACATCGCTAAATTAGGCAGCTACTAGCGATATTATAACAATCACGCTAGCGATCTCATTAGTATGCGACGTTAACGAGATCGCTAGCGGGATTGTTTAGTGTGGCAGTACCTTTAGACTCAGGATGATATCCGGACGAAAACGACAAATGAACTCCCAACCTGTCACAAAAGGCGCGCCAAAAACGAGCCACGAACTGAGGTCCCCTATCAGAAACAATGTCAGTAGGAATGCCATGTAGTCTGACAATTTCCTTGACAAAGGCCTTAGCGAGAGTCTTAGCGCAGGGCAGTTTGATGAAAGGAACCAAGTGACACATCTTGCTAAAACGGTCCACGACCACCCAGATGACAGTGAAACCCTCAGAGGGGGGAAGGTCAGTAATAAAGTCCATAGCCAAATGTGTCCAAGGTGCACTAGGGACTCCAGAGGGCAAAACAACCCCGCAGCAGGAGTATGTGAAGACTTAGATCTAGCACACACAGTGCATTGACGCACCCACTTAATGACTTTCTTCTGCCATCCAGGCCACCAAAAACTGCAACCCACAAGTCTCTTGGTCTCAGAGATTCCAGGATGACCTGCCAACCGAGACTCATGACACTCAACAAACAAATCTCTCCTAAAGGTCCCAGGCACAAACAACCTCCCATGTGGAGTGTTAGATGGGGCATTCTCCTGTGCTTTAAGAATCTCATCTTCCAACACAGAGTGCAAAGCAGCAATCACAACCCCTTCTTCTAAAATGTTCTCCTCCTCCTCAGCACCAACCATGGGAGAAAAGCTGTGAGACAAAGCATCAGCTTTAACATTCTTAGTACCTGGGATGTAAGTAACGGTAAAATTAAACCGTGAGAAAAACAGTGCCCACCTAGCCTGACGGGCATTCAAGCATTTGGCAGCATCAAGATAGATCAAATTTTTATGATCAGTGAAAACCTGAACGGGAAATTCAGCACCTTCCAAGAGATGACCCAGTGTTCAAATGCGAGTTTAATGGCCAACAATTCCCGATTACCAATATCATAATTCAGTTCAGTCTCAGAAAATTTTTTGAAAAAAAAGGCACAGGGATGTACTCCATCCGTGTTTTCCTGAGACAACACCGCGCCGACCCCAACAGAAGAAGCATCAACCTCAACCAAAAATGGTTTAGTCACATCAGGCTGCATAATAATAATAATAATCTTTATTTATATAGCGCCAACATATTCCGCAGCGCTTTACAGTTTAACAGTTTCAAAAATAAGTCATAAGTAACAACGTTAACAATACAATAATTAAAGCAAAATAATCCGCCCCTGCTCGTGAGAGCTTACAATCTACATGAGGTGGGGGAGATACAAAGTACAGGTGTGTATATACAATGGTGCATTTACAATGATGGTCCAGCCATCTTGAGGGAGTGAGGGATGGATGGAGATAGTGAATGGGCTACATACACACACACTTAAACATAGAACAACTTTGATTAGTGAATGTGATAGGCCACTCTGAACAAATGTGTTTTGAGGGAGCGCCTGAAACCATGCAAATTGTGGATAGTCCTAATTTCTTGGGGTAGAGCATTCCAGAGGATTGGCGCAGCGCGGGAGAAGTCTTGGAGTCGGGAGTGGGAGGTACGGATTAGTGCAGAGGTTAGTCGAAAGTCGTTTGCAGAGCGCAGCAGTCGGTTAGGCCGATAGATAGAAATGAGGGAGGAGATGTAGGGGGGTGCTGCACTGTGGAGAGCTTTGTGGGTGAGAACAAGTACTTTGAATTGGATCCTATAATGAATGGGCAGCCAGTGTATGGACTGGCGAAGAGCGGACGCGTCCGAGTACCGATTAGCCAGATGGATGACCCTGGCTGCTGCATTAAGGATGGACTGGAGAGGGGATAGTCGAGTAATGGGGAGGCCAAGTAATAGAGCGTTGCAGTAGTCCAGGCGGGAGTGGATCATTGCTACAGTGAGGGTTTTTGTTGTTTCCATGGTGAGAAAAGGGCGGATTCTAGAGATGTTCTTTAGGTGTAGACGGCAAGAGCAGGCAAGAGATTGTATATGGGAGGTGAAGGATAGATTGGTGTCAAACATAACACCCAGACAGCGAGCCTGCTGCCGGGGTGTTATTATGGTGCTGCCCACAGAGAGGGAAATGTCAGATTTAGGGAGGTTAGTAGACGGCGGGAGCAGAAGAAGTTCAGTTTTGGAGAGGTTGAGTTTCAGATAGAGAGCGGACATGATATTGGAGACTGCGGACAGTCGGTGGTGTTCTGTAGTACAGCGGGGGTAAGGTCGGGGGATGACGTGCATAGTTGTGTGTCATCAGCATAAAGATGGTACTGAAAGCCAAATCTGCTGATGGTCTGTCCAATTGGGGCCATGTAGAGAGAGACGAGAAGGGGGCCAAGGACTGAGCCCTGGGGTACATCAACAGTGAGAGGAAGAGGAGATGATGTGGAGCCAGAGAACGAAACACTGAAGGAGCGGTCAGAAAGATAGGAAGAGAGCCAGGAGAGAGCAGTGTCCTTAATACCTAGCGACTGGAGCCTAGACAATAGGAGACAGTGGTCAACAGTGTCGAAAGCTGCAGAAAGGTCGAGAAGAATGAGCAGAGAGTGGTCGCCATTACGTTTTGCTGTCAGAAGGTCATTGGTCACTTTGATGAGTGCAGTTTCAGTCGAATGTAGGGGGCGGAAGCCGGACTGTGAAGGGTCTAGGAGGGAGTGAGTGGAGAGGTAACGGGTAAGGCGGGAGTAGACTAGGCGCTCCAAAAGTTTAGAGATGAATGGGAGATTGGAGACCGGTCTGTAGTTGTTTGTGCAGGAAGGGTCGAGAGCGGGTTTCTTTAGTAGCGGAGTAATGATGGAGTGTTTGAAGGAGGATGGGAAAATGCCAGAGGAGAGTGAGAGATTAAAGATTGAACTTAGGCGAGTTGTGATAACTGGAGAGAGAGACTGGAGGAGATGTGAGGGAATGGGGTCGGTAGTGCATGTAGTCGGACGAGAGGAAGAGAGGAATCTGGAGACTTCTTCTTCTGTGATGGGATCAAATGTGGAAAGTGAGCCAGGGGAAATGCAGGGAGGGATGGGAGTCACAGCACTTGGTGGTTGAGAGCAGATTTCCTGACGGATAGTATCTATTTTTTCTATAAAGTGGGAGGCCAGGTCGTCAGCACAAATGTCTGTGATAGGGGCTTGTGCTTTTGGCCTGAGGAGGGAGTGAAAAGTGTCAAAAAGTTTCTTGGGGTTGTTGGCTAGTGAGGAGATCAGGGTGGTGAAGTAGGTCTGTTTGGTGAGGTGAAGGGCATAAGGATGGGAGCAGAGCTGAACCTCTCCTTTAAAAACACAAAAGCTTCAATGACCTCAGTAGTCCACTGAACCGCATTAGCACCTTTCCTGGTGAGATCGGTCAGTGGTTTGACAATAATAGAAAATTTTTTAATGAATTTTCTATAATAATTGGCGAAACCCAAAAACCTCTGTATCGATTTCAAACCAATAGGTCTAGGCCATTCCTGCACAACTTGAACTTTCACCGGATCCATCTCAAAACCTTCGCTGGAGATAATGTAGCCCAAAAAACTAATTCTCTGTACAGCGAATTCACATTTCTCCAGCTTAGCAAAAAGCGAATTGTCAATTAATAACTGTAATACCTCACGAACGCTCCGCCAATGAGACTCCAGATCCGGCGAATAAATCAAAATGTCATCCAAATACACAACCACACTTCTGCCGATCAAAGGTCTAAGGATGTCATTAATAAGATTCTGAAAAAATGCCGGAGCACTGGAAAGCCCAAAAGGCATGACCAGATTCTCAAAATGACCCAGTGGAGTGTTAAACGCAGTCTTCATTCATCCCCCTCCTTCATGCGCAACAAATTGTATGCCCCCCGAAGATCAATTTTAGAGAACCACTTGGCCCCCACTAACTGGTTAAACAAATCAGGAATCAATGGCAGTGGGTAAGGATTGCGTACAGTAATTTTATTAATCTCACGAAAGTCCAGACAAGGACGTAAACCGCCGTCCTTTTTTTTTAACAACAGCCACAGGAGACTTGGAAGGCCTAATGTGACCGGCGGCCAAGCTTGTCTGTATGTATTCCTCCAAAGCCTTTCTCTCAGGAATAGTAAGATTAAATAAGCGACTTTTAGGAAGAGTCGCTCCAGGGACAAATTCAATAGTACAATCATAGTCTCTATGGGAGGTAACATCTGTGACTCCTTCTCAGAAAAACTTTACAAAAATCCTGAATAGGTACAGGTAACTCCCCTTTATCCACAGCAGCAATACGCCCGTTACAACACTGTCATAACATTAGGCTCCAGGACTTAATTTCATTGGTAGACCAATCCAGTACCGGATTGTGCAATTTTAACCAGGGTAACCCCAAAATCACTGGAGAAGGCAAATTATTCAATACTACCAAATCCAAATTTTCTTGGTGAACATCATTAATAGTGAGGGGAAATTCACAGACCTTGTGAGTAACATTCTTCAAGGGAGAGCCATCAACAGAAACTACGGCAATAGGGGATGACAAAGGTTTGGGTTTTAATTTAAGCTTTTCCAAGAATCCCCCATCAATCACATTCAGAGTAGAACCACAATCGACAAATACCCGGAATTCCATTAATTCTTCCTGAGCAGCAGCGTGGTAGAAAGAAAGACACCCTTAGTGTTTAAACAGGCTATACGGGCGGAACTGACCTCTTTTTTTTTTCTTTATTCATACGCAGCACACAGTTCTAATTAAATGGTCAGATTTACCGCAATAAAAGCACAAACCCTCCGAAAACCTGCGTTTTTTTTTCCTGAGAGCGGAGTGCCATCGCTCCAATCTCCATCGGCTCTCCAATGTCAGTACAAACCCTCTCAAGACTAGGAGCTGACATGGCAGATTTACTCTCATTAACCCTTGCATGCAGTCTCCTATCCACCCGTATGGCTAATTGCATAGCCTCCTGCAAGTTACCAGGTATGGGATAAGCTATCAGCAAATCTTTAACCCTTTCACCTAGCCCTGCAAGAAACAAACTTTTCAAAGCTGAATCGTTCCACTCCACCTGAGTAGACCACCGTCGGAAGTGTGTACAATATTTTTCCACATTACCAGATCCCTGCCTCAAAAGTCTCAATTCTGTCTCAGCTGATGAGACACGATCGGGATCATCATACAGCAACCCCAAAGCAGAAAAAAAAACTATCCACTGATCTAAAGCATGGATCAGTAGGTTGCAGAGAAAAAGCCCATTCCTGAGGTTCTTTGCGCAAAAGTGACATTATGAACCCTATGAGCTGCGATTCATCACCAGAGGATCTGGGTCTCAAACGAAAATACAACAAGCAAGCATTTTTAAAAGAAAAAAAATCTTGTTGTTCACCAAAAAATAAATCAGGCAAACGTACCTTTGGCTCCACGAAATGTGCTCCAGAACAGTTACTCACGTGTTGCTGGAGTTCGGTCACCTCCAGAGAGAGTCCCTGCAGGCGTTGAGCCAATTCCTGAACCGACACCATAATGGAAACTGGTAATCTTTCCTTAGAGATATTTTTGGGCTGGACTTACTGTTATGTTCTGCTACAAACACTAAGGAAAGAAAGGGAGGTCTGTCCCTACAATAGAACTAAGCTCAATCCCTACGATGTAACGGGGAACCTGATCCTGCGATCAGACTCGCTAAAGTCCTCAGCTAGTCTGTACGAAGACCTATAGATGAGAGGGAGGGATCCTACAAGCACTAGGGACTGGGAGAAAAGGTGGACACCTCCTAACAGAAGTTGTAGCAGTAAAAAGAAAAACAAAACAACAAAGAACATAGAGGTCTAAAGACCAAGCAAAACTATTTGAGTAAGGTAACAAAGCACCCGGCTAGCTTAAGAGTAGAAGTTACAATGAAGTCCAGCAAAGCCAGAAGGGCGGAGCAGGATTAAATAGGTCACAAAGGTCATGTGACCAGCAAGATAGAAAAAACCTAACAGGAGAGTTCTAACAGGATTCACTTGCGTTCAATAGCTGGCAGCGCTTTGGACGTAGTGGACATGTGCTGTGTCCAAAGCGCTGCCAGTCACTGAACGTGTGCACACATCGTAAAAAGGCCGGGAAACAAGTGAACGACTTCAGTATTGCCGATCTCTCGTTTAGCGTCCTGAACTCAGCGCATGTAAATGTTTCTGTGTGATGGGGCAATATGTCAGCATTTGGGGCCCCACTTTGTCTAAAACTGGCCCTGGTAGTATGCATCTAACCTGACATGTTCATCTCCCTGCAATTAATGGCGCTTTAAAGATAAATGATAATAATTACCTTGCATCGTCTGCCACTTTCCCAGAAACGGCCCCACACTTCCAGACAGACGGCATTTCTGAGCCCAAGGTCCATTATCGCCTGCAGCAAAAGCGTGTGATATGGAGTCAGGGAGCACCAGTGCCGTGCCCAGGTGTCAGCGACAGCGTACCCGTAAACCAGATGAGGGTGTTCCCATCACTGCCGGCCCGAATATCGCCCACCAGCTGGTCCATCTCCCGCAGACTATCCTTGTAGGGTCCACGGCCAGGGCTCACACGGACAGGTGATAGTGGCACATGCATATGTGCCAGAGCCACATAGAGGAAGAATGGGCGCCCAGCACGCCTGCAGAAGAGACAAGCAGAGGTGACAGTGAGCCGCCATACTGCTGTAGTGGGAACGGGAGCGGAGCTGTGCAAATTCTCCAGAGACCAGGCAGAACGAGACGGGTGCACTGAATGACACCACACAGGGTGGATACGGGGCAGCACAGCATGGCTGCAGAGGTATGTAATGCCCCCCCCAGTGACGGACCACACAGCTGACATGTACCGGGGGGCAGGACGACATGGCTTGTACCCCAGACTATGGGCACCTACGGCCTGTCACTCACTGCAGAGGTATGTAATGCCCCCCAGTGACGGACCACCCTGCTGACATGTACCGGGGGCAGCACGACATGGCTGCTGACTGTCACTCACTGCAGAGGTATGTAATGCCCCCCAGTGACGGACCTCCCTGCTGACATGTACCGGGGCAGCACGACATGGCTACCGACTGTCACTCACTGCAGAGGTATGTAATGCCCCCCAGTGACGGACCACCCTGCTGACATGTACCGGGGCAGCACGACATGGCTGCTGACTGTCACTCACTGCAGAGGTATGTAATGCCCCCAGTGACGGACCACCCAGCTGACATGTACCGGGGCAGCACGACATGGCTGCTGACTGTCACTCACTGCAGAGGTATGTAATGCCCCACCAGTGACGGACCACACAGCTGACATGTACCGGGGCAGCACGACATGGATGCTGACTCACTCACTGCAGAGGTATGTAATGCCCCCCAGTGACGGACCACCCTGCTGACATGTACCGGGGACAGCACAGCATGGCTTGTACCCCAGACTATGGGCACCTACGGCCTGTCACTCACTGCAGAGGTATGTAATGCCCCCCAGTGACGGACCACCCAGCTGACATGTAACCGGGGCAGCACGACATGGCTGCTGACTGTCATCACTGCAGAGGTATGTAATGCCCCACCAGTGACGGACCACCCTGCTGACATGTACCGGGGCAGCACGACATGGCTGCTGACTTCACTCACTGCAGAGGTATGTAATGCCCCCCAGTGACGGACCACCCAGCTGACATGTACGGGGCAGCACGACATGGCTACGACTGTCACTCACTGCAGAGGTATGTAATGCCCCACCAGTGACGGACCACACGCTGACATGTACCGGGGCAGCACGACATGGATGCTGACTGTCACTCACTGCAGAGGTATGTAATGCCCCCCAGTGACGGACCACCCTGCTGACATGTACCGGGCAGCACAGCATGACTGTACCCAGACTATGGCCTACGGCCTGTCACTCACTGCAGATGTATGTAATGCCCCCCAGTGACGGACCACCCAGCTGACATGTACCGGGGCAGCACGACATGGCTGCTGACTGTCATTCACTGCAGAGGTATGTAATGCCCCCCAGTGACGGACCACCCTGCTGACATGTACCGGGGCAGCACGACATGGCTGCTGACTGTCACTCACTGCAGAGGTATGTAATGTCCCCCAGTAACGGACCACCCAGCTGACATGTACCGGGGCAGCACGACATGGCTACCGACTGTCACTCACTGCAGAGGTATGTAATGCCCCCCAGTGACGGACCACCCAGCTGACATGTACCGGGGCAGCACGACATGGCTGCTGACTGTCACTCACTGCAGAGGTATGTAATGCCCCCCCAGTAACGGACCACCCAGCTGACATGTAACGGGCAGCACGACATGGCTACCGACTGTCACTCACTGCAGAGGTATGTAATGCCCCCCAGTGACGGACCACCCAGCTGACATGTACCGGGGCAGCACGACATGGCTGCTGACTGTCACTCACTGCAGAGGTATGTAATACCTCCCCAGTGACGGACCACCCTGCTGACATGTATCGGGGACAGCACAGCATGGCTTGTACCCCAGACTATGGGCACCAACGGCCTGTCACTCACTGCAGAGGTATGTAATGCCCCCCAGTGACGGACCACCGTGCTGACATGTACCGGGGCAGCACGACATGGCTGCTGACTGTCACTCACTGCAGAGGTATGTAATGCCCCCCAGTGACGGACCACCCTGCTGACATGTACCGGGGGCAGCACGACATGGCTGCTGACTGTCACTCACTGCAGAGGTATGTAATGTCCCCCAGTGACGGACCACCCAGCTGACATGTACCGGGGCAGCACGACATGGCTGCTGACTGTCACTCACTGCAGAGGTATGTAATGTCCCCCAGTGACGGACCACCCTGCTGACATGTACCGGGGCAGCACGACATGGCTGCTGACTGTCACTCACTGCAGAGGTATGTAATGCCCCCCAGTAACGGACCACCCAGCTGACATGTAACGGGGCAGCACGACATGGCTACCGACTGTCACTCACTGCAGAGGTATGTAATGCCCCCCAGTGACGGACCACCCAGCTGACATGTACCGGGGCAGCACGACATGGCTGCTGAGTGTCACTCACTGCAGAGGTATGTAATGCCCCCCAGTGACGGACCACCCTGCTGACATGTACCGGGGGCAGCACGACATGGCTGCTGACTCACTCACTGCAGAGCTATGTAATGCCCCCCAGTGACGGACCACCCTGCTGACATGCACCGGTGGCAGCACGACAAGGCTGCTGTCACTCACTGCAGAGGTTTGTAATACCCCCAGTGACGGACCACCGAGCTGACATGTACCGGGGGAGCACAGCATGGCTGCTGACTGTCACTCACTGCAGAGGTATGTAATGCCCCCCAGTGACGGACCTCCCTGCTGACATGTACCGGGGGCAGCACAGCATGGCTGCTGACTTTCACTCACTGCAGAGGTATGTAATCCCCCCCAGTGACAGACCACCCTGCTGCATGTACCGAGGGCAGCATGATATGGCTGCTGACTGTCACTCACTGCGGAGGTATGTAATGCCCCTCAGTGACGGACCTCCCTGCTGACATGTACCGGGGCAGCACGACATGGCTGCTGACTGTCACTCACTGCAGAGGTATGTAATGCCCCCCAGTGACGGACCTCCCTGCTGACATGTACCGGGGGCAGCACAGCATGGCTGCCGACTGTCACTCACTGCAGAGGTATGTAATCCCCCCCAGTGACAGACCACCCTGCTGACATGTACCGAGGGCAGCATGATATGGCTGCTGACTGTCACTCACTGCGGAGGTATGTAATGCCCCTCAGTGACGGACCTCCCTGCTGACATGTACCGGGGGCAGCATGACATGGCTTGTACTCCAGACTATGGGCACCTACTGACTGTCACTCACTGCAGAGGTATGTAATGCCCCCCTGTGACGGACCTCCCTGCTGACATGTACCGGGGCAGGACCGGTATTGAGCAGTGATGGGTGAGGAGTCATCCAGTTCACAATGGAAGATTCAGTGTCACTTTTCCCTAAATCTGGATTCCTGGAGCTTGACATATGAGGTTTGGGCACTGATGAGGACACAGGCTGGCAGCCACTTCTAACCTGGCATTCATCATGAAGGTCAACGCCTGGTAGGAGTATCGTGTGGACAAGCTGCTTAGGTTGAGCGGCTGCTCCAGGATGGCAGCGTTCTCCATCAGGGGAAGGGCCAGCTTTGTAGAGCATCCTCCGTCAGGCCTGGAGACAGGAAAGTACAGGTGACACCGCACACACACACACACACATTGGGGGTCTTTGGATGATCGTGTGATTACCGGTGAGGGAACTGGCACGCTGGGGCAGGGTTCACATGCAGGGAGGTCGTATCCTGGGGAGTCAGTGCAGCCCATGTCATTGCTATAAGGAATGCCATAGTAATAATCAAAACCTGAAATGAAAAGCGCAGAGGAATCAGGCCCCTCGCTAGCCCTCCAGTCTTCTGGTAGCCGGCCACTCACCACGTCTATTGGGGTGAAAACTTCCATGGTGGCCCAGATGCCATTTACCTGCAAAGGAGAAATGAGAGCAGACAGATGGCGGTGATAGTAGTCCTAACGTCACACCCAGCCCGACAAGGTGACGTACCTACAAGGCCAGTCATGTAACCGCATGGTTTTAAAGCCTCAGCTAGAGTGGTTTTCATTGATGGGAAGGCCCCCCACTGATGTGGTTGCAAAGTTGTGGGTGACTCCGTTACGGATTCCTAATCTTCCAGTGAGCAGCGATGCTCGGGACGGGGAACATGTGGATGCTGCAGAGTGGAAATCAGTAAGCCTACAAGACACAATGAAGAAGCAGGTGGAAGCCGTCACTCCCAGGCCCGGACCCAGTGACAAGCAGAAAAGAAGTGTGAAGAGATTATGTGGCTACCCCCGAGCACAGAGCAGGGTGTGTGCTCAACATCAGCGGGCAGCATCGGCACCCAAGAGAGGCGACCATAGAAGAGTGACCTACTCCACTCCAGTCTCTAGCCCATCACCGCTCCAGTCCCGGAAACCTGATCGCCTCCAGTCCCATCGACCCTCCAGTCCCCGGACCCAGCTCCTTATCCAGCCCATCACCGCTCCAGTCCCGGGAACCTGATCGCCTCCAGCCCCATCACCCCTCCAGTCCCAGGACCCAGCTCCCCATCCAGTCTCATCACCCCTCCAGTCCCCGGACCCAGCTCCCCAGCACCCCACCAGTCCCCGGACCCAGCTCCTCATCCAGCCCCATCACCGCTCCAGTCCCCGGACCCAGCTCCTCATCCAGCCCCATCACCGCTCCAGTCCCCGGACCCAGCTCCTCATCCAGCCCCATAACCGCTCTAGTCCCCGGACCCAGCTCCTCATCCAGCCCCATCACCCCTCCCAGTCCCCGGACCCACCTCCCCTTCCAGCCCCATCACCACTCCAGTCCCCGGACCCAGCTCCTCATCCAGTCCCACCACCGCTCCAGTCCCTGAAACCAGTTCGCCTCCAGTCTCATCACCGCTCCAGTCCCCGGACCCAGCTCCCCATCCAGTGCCATCACCCCTCCAGTCCCCAGACCCAGCTCCCCATCCAGCCCCATCCCCCTCCAGTCCCCGGACCCAGCTCCTCATCCAGCCCCATCATTCCTCCAGTGCCCGGACCCAGCTCCCCATCCAGCCCCATCAACCCTTCAGTTTCCGGACCCAGCTCCCCATCCAGCCCCATCATTCCTCCAGTCCCCGGGCCCAGCTCCCCAACCAGCCCCGTCATTCCTCCAGTCCCCGGACCCAGCTCCCCATCCAGCCCCATCATTCCTCCAGTCCCCGGACCCAGCTCCCCATCCAGCCCCATCAACCCTTCAGTTTCCGGACCCAGCTCCCCATCATTCCTCCAGTCCCCGGGCCCAGCTCCCCAACCAGCCCCATCATCCCTCCAGTCCCCGGACTCAGCTCACCATCCAGCCCCATCACATCTGCAGTCCTCGGACACAGCTCACCATCCAGCCCTATCACCCCTCCAGTCCCCGGACCCATCTCCCCATCCAGCCCCATCATCCCACCAGTCCCCGGACCCAGCTCCCCATCCAGCCCCATAACCCCTCCAGTCCCTGGACCCAGCCCCATCATCCCTCCAGTCCCCGGACCCAGCTCCCCAACCAGCCTCATCACAGCGCTAGTCCCCAGACCCAGATCCCCATCACGCCTCCAGTCCCCGGACCCAGCTCCTCATCCAGCCTCATCACCGCTCCAGTCCCTGAAACCAGTTCGCCTCCAGCCTCATCACCCCTCCAGTCCCCGGACCCAGCTCCCCATCCAGTCCCATCACCCCTCCAGTCCCTGAAACCAGTTCACCTCCAGCCTCATCACCCCTCCAGTCCCCGGACCCAGCTCCCCATCCAGCCCCATCACCCGTCCAGTCCCTGGACCCAGCGCCCCATCCAGCCCCATCATCGCTCCAGTCCCCGGACCCAGCTCCCCATCCAGCCCCAACATCCCTCCAGTCCCCGGACCCAGTTCTCCAACCAGCCTCATCACCGCTCCAGTCCCCAGACCCAGTTTGCCTCTAGTCCCATCACCGCTTCAATCCCCACACCCAGCTCCCCATCCAGCCACATCACCCCTCCAGTCCCCGGATCCAGCTCCCCATCCAGCCTCATCACCCCTCCAGTCCCCGGACCCAGATCCCCATCCAGCCCCATCATCCCTCCGGTCCCCAGACCCAGCTCACCATCCAGTCCCCGGACCCAGCTCCCCATCCAGCCCCAACATCCCTCCAGTCCCCGGACCCAGCTCCCCAACCAGCCTCATCACCGCTCCAGTCCCCAGACCCAGTTTGCCCCCAGCCCCATTACCACTTCAGTCCCCACACCCAGCTCCACATCAGCCTCATCAAACCTCCAGTCCCTGAAACCAGTTCGCCTCCAGCTTTATCACCCCTCCAGTCCCCGGACCCAGCTCCCCATCCAGCCTCATCATTGCTCCAGTCCCCGGACCCAGCTCCCGATCCAGCCAAATGACTGCTCCAGTCACTGGAGCCAGCTCCCCATCCAGCCCCATCACCCCCCAAGTCCCTGGAACCAGCTCCCCATCTAGCCCCATCACCCCTAAAGTCCCTGGAAACAGCTCCCCATCCAGCCCCATCACCCCTCCAGTACCCGGACCCAGCTCCCCATCCAGCCTCATCATTGCTCCAGTCCCCGGACCCAGTTCCCCATTCAGTCCCATCACAGCTCCAGTCCCAGGACCAAGCTCGCCTCCAGCCCCATCACCCCTCCAGTTACTGGAACCAGCTCCCAATCCAGCCCCACCACTCTTCCTTCCCCGAACCAGCTCACCACCAGCCTCACCCCTCCGCCCTGAACCAGCTCCCCCTCCCGCCCCCTCATGCCCGTCCCCGGACCCAGTTCGCCCCAGCCCATCACCCCTCCCCGTTTCCCGAAACCAGCTCCCCATCCGCCCATCACCCCTCCAGTCCTGGACCCGTCCCCTCAACCCCACCCCCCCAGTCCGGCCCCGCTCCCCCCTCCAGCCCCTCACGGTCCAGTCCCGGACCAAGCTCTCCCCTCCCGCCCCATATGGTCCCGTCCCGGGGTTTCCCGCTGCCCATCCTGCCCATCACCCCTCCATCCCTGGACCCAGCCCCCATCCAGCCCATCGCTTCCGTCTCCGGGCCAGCCGCCTCCACCCCCTCCCATCGATCTCGAACCAGTCCCTTCAGACCCATCACCCCCCCAGTCTCCGGACCTTCCCCCTCCAAATCCATCACCCCCCATTCTTTGGGTCCAGCCCCCTCCCCCTCCGTCCCGGACCCCCACCCTTCAGACCCATCACCCCCCCGTTTTCCCGGCCCCGTCCCCCTCCCGCCTCACATTGCTCAGTCCCCGGACCCCCCCCATCCTCCCCCATTTCCCCGGACCCAAACTCCCCCTCCAGGGCCCCTCACCGCTCCATCCCCAACTCAGCTGCCTCCCGTCTTATCCCCCTCCAATTCTGGGCCCCCTCCCCTCCAGCCCCCTCACTCCCCCATCCCCCGGGCCCGTCCCCACAGCCCCATCACCCCTACCGTCCCCAGACACACCCCACAGCCTCTCATTTTACAGTCCCCGGACCCATCTCCCATCCGCCCTTTTTCCCCTCCCGCCCGGACCAATTTCCCCCAGCCCCCTCACCCCTCCAGTCCCCCGACCCTGCCCCCTCCACCCATCACCGCTCGTCCCCAAGCGCAGTTCCCCATCCAGGCATCACCGCCCCAGTCCCCCGGCCCAGCTACCTCCAGCCCCATACCCCCCCAGTCCCCCCCCCCCCCAACCCCCCCCACCCCCCCCAAAAGATCTCCACCCCCCCAACCCCCCCCCCCCCCCCCCCCCCCCCCACCCCCCCCTTTAAAAAATTTCCCCACCCCCCCCCCCCCCCCTCCCCCCCCCCCCCCCCCCCCCAACACCCCCCCCCCACCCCCCCCCCAAACCCCCCCCACAACCCCCCCCCAAACCCCGTTTCCCCCCCCCCCCCCCCCACCCCCCCATCCTTTTGGGGGCAGTTTTTCCAAAACCCGCCCCATCCCCCCTCAAATCTCCCGACCCAGCTCCCATTTTTAGCTCCATCCCCCCCTCCAGTTCCCTTGCCCAGCTCCCCACCCGCCTCATCATTGGGGTCCTTTCCCCCGGGCCCCGTCCCCCCCAAACCCGCCCCCCACCGCTTTCCCGTACAGGGGCAACTCCCCTCCCCCCCATCCCCCCCCCAAGCCCCGGAACCAGCTCGCCAATTTCCCGCCCCATCACCCCCCCAGGGCCCCGGAACCCGTCCCCATCCCGGGCCCCAAACACCCCCCCAGTCCCCCGGGCCCCGCTCCCTTAAACCCGCCCCCATCAATTTAACCCGTCCCGGGGCCCGCCCCCCAAAAAGCCCCATCACCGTCCGTCCCAACCCCGTTTGCCCCCAGCCCCCTCACCGCTTCAGTCCCCACACCCAGCTCCCCATCCAGCCTTTATATTGCTCCAGTCCCCCGGGAAAAGCTCCCAAAACACTGCCCAGTCCCTGGACCAGCCCCTTTTAGCCCCAACACTGCTCAGTCCCCGGGGCCCCGCTCGCCTCCCCCCCCCACACCCCTCCCGTCCGTGGAACCCCGCCCCACCAAACCCCCTCACCCCCCAGTCCCAGGGGCCCCGCTATATCCCGCCCCAAACCCCTGCTCCAGTCCCCAAACCCCGTCCCCCCAAGGCCCCATCATTGCCCAGTCACCGGGGGTCCGCAACCCCATCCGCCCCCTCACCCCTCAAAATCCCCGGAACCAGATCCCCTCCGCCCCCCCCCACTCCCAGTCCGGGGCCCGCTCGCCCCCGCTCCTCACCCTCCCGTCCCTGGAAACCCGCTCGCTCCAGCTTCCCTTTACCCCCCTGTCCCCAGAAAACCGTCCCCCTCCCGCCCCATCACCCCCCCAGGGCCCCGGGGCCCGTCCATGCAGCCCATACCCCACCATCCCAGATCCCGCCCTTTCCCGCCCCATCCCCTCCCGGGCCCC
>JARQOD010001554.1:0-95644 GCA_033576555.1 Oophaga sylvatica | reverse complement strand
ACCCCTCGTTCCCCCTCCCGGGGACCGATCATCTGCTGGGGCCCCTTTTGGGCCGGCGGCGTTCCGGGGTTTGGCTGTCCCTCCTAAACCTCCTTCGTTTCCACCGCTTAAAGGTGGGTGGGAACGGTATTTTGGGGGGCAGCCCCCGGTTGCTCCTTCGCCTTGGCAGCAGACTTTCGGATGGGGAATGGGGGGGTCTTGAGGGGAGAATCACCGGCCCCACAGCCCCGTCCCCGGGGTACCCGGGGCCCCCGATCTTTTCAAACCGGGTTTGGTGGGACCATCTTTTTCAGGCGTGTTTTTTCTTTCAAATCTCTAGCAACGCCTGCTGCGGGTGCAGGCCCAGGATAACTCCGGTGGGTGCCGGGGGGGAACGGGGCCTCCCTTCCTCCGCTTCCCTGCTGGGCTGCCCCACGTCTGCTTCCATGATGTTCCAAAGTTCTCTCTTCTCCTGGGGAGACCCCGGGTTCTCTTTGGAGGGGGGGTTTCGTCTCTCCTCCCGCGGGGAAGGTGAAGGGGAGGCGGACCTCCTTTGCTGTGGGGCGGGATGCTGTTGTAAAGCACTTAAAGGGGGCAGGCATTTTTTTGCGCCACGGGGGGGTAGCCCCACGAAGGACGCCCACCTTTTCTCCACCCTGGGGGGCGCAATATTGGCGACAAAAAGGCGATTTTGGCGCCAAAGTGAAAACATTCCTTTTTCACAAAAACTTTCCCTTTAGGCCACAGGGCTCGCAATTCTGCGATTTTCGCATCTTTTCGTGACCCAAAGTTTTTTGTGACCCCCACCACAATGTGGATTTCCAGGCAATGGGGGACTCAAGCCGAGCCCATGGAAATCATGGGGGTTTTTCACGGTAGTGTGGGTGGTCTGTGGCCCGGGCGGTCTGGCGTATTTGGGGGGTATATTTACAGGGATAGGTTTTTAAAAAGTTGTGACGCCCCCCTGTATATTTTTGTAATTGTACCCGCGCTGCTGTGATCTCTGAGGGGATGGTGAGGCAGCTAGATGTCGGGTCCCCTACAGGTGGGACTGGTCCCTCAAAGTCTATAAAGTTGGTGAAGTCGGGTGCAGATAAAGAACACAGTCTCACACGGTCAGCGTCTTTCCATACCTTTACTTGTAATGTTCAGGCAGGCCCCAGGGAGGCTGATCCAAGGAGAGTGTATCTTGAGACAGCAGCTGGACAAGTTAGGGGCCTCCTTTATTTCCCAATACAATGAGTACAACCAGCCTGAAGCGTAGTTCCCTAAATATCTCCAGCTAATCCTTAGCTGACGCCCAGTCAGCTTTGTGTTAGGAGCCTTCCTGCGAGGGAGCTGAATTCTTATCTTGTCGTGCACTGACTCAAAGTCTTCACTTCCCCTGACCCCAGTTACGTACTGACTATAAGGGGCTTGTTTGCCGCGACCTAAGGTCCGGTAAATTCCTGGTTTTCTTATCACTATGCTTGAAACAGTAGTGATCCTTCGGTCCCCAGTGACCGGTAGCAATGTGCAGGACTTCTTCAATCCGTAAGCACTATTCCAATAAACCACTGTGCCTTTCGCCTTGTCCTCGCTGGTAACATAAGCACTCACACTAGCCAAGGGTCGAGTAGTCACTTCTTTCTTTTCCTTCACTTCAAAGTTAGTTACAGATGCTCAGTTTTCAATAGGCAGGAGCACGTCTCTGAACCTTATACCGTCCTTTAGACAGGATACTGAAGACTTTCTGCACTAAACTTCTTCTTTCCTTCCAGTGTATGCTGATGAGGTACAGCTCTGACTAGGCTAAGGTGAATTAAAGCACCTATACTAGACTCCACTTTCCGAACTGATGATAGAGCAATCTGGACTGCTTCCTCCCTCCAGACGTCTTCTCTCTCTGAAGTCAGGAACTAAACTCCAGACGTCTTCTCTGTCCGAAGACAGGAACTAGACTGACTAAATCACTCTAACACATACGCCTTGACCACTCCCTCAAGAGTAAACTCCACTACCCTAAGGGTGTGTCTAGTATATGTTGAGTGAATGAATATTTAGCATTAAACTGCTGTCTCGCCACACACTCTCCAGGGTACTGCGTGTGCCTAACACCAGGGCTACACATTCCCCCATGGTAAAAGACAGCACTCCCGGGCTGTAAAATACAAAAGAGACATTTTGTTTATGCATGAAAACATTAAACAATTAACATTGGTTCGTCCCATCCGGGAGGTGAGGATATCTTGAACGTTGCGAACAATAACATTATATAGAAATACAAAAGTATTAAATAGCATTCAATAAATATACAATATACTTGTGAAGGACCCGCACCAAACCTTCAACGTAGGTCCTGGGTGGGCTGCAGGACATCCAAATGCAGACCTCACTCAGTGCCACACCACACGGGTTTTGTTTTCAGAGGTAGTTGTGCTGGTTTATGTAAAACCAAAATAAGGCACCGAAGCGCAACTATGTACAAGTAAGTTCTGGGTTAGCACAGTCCTCAACCTCAAAGTCCATTGTAAAACCAAAGACATAAATATAATATCACATTATTATACTAAAATGCAAAACTTTTTCTGGTTACTGTTTACCCAGCCGGGCATTCTACGGTTAGCAAAATATATATGCATCATATACGTTGTACTTTTCAACTTGTGCAAAAACTTATAAAACATTTTCAAACTTTCTACTTATGGTAGACCCGATATGGATCTCACCGATTCTCCTTTTCTATCTATTCATTTTCAAATAATACACTTTCCAATACATTTTCCACCCCGGGGGCTGGAACAATGCAATGGGCCCTAGATCCCAGGACTAGCAAATCATGCGCTGCGATTAGGGTCTGAGTCGCCACAGTTCTTGTGCGAACCTCTAGGGGCGCAACGGGTACATTCTCTTCACGTGACACCGATTGCGTTTCAATCACAGTTAACGATATGGACCGTGTCATGGATTGCGATTGAGACTGGGTCGCATGTTGCGATGAAGATATAACTTTCTTTTGCGATGAACTCTGGGTCGCTAGTTGCGATGAATTTGCAGGGGGCGATGCTGGGGCACGGCCGGTTACTGCTTGATCTAGAGACGGGGACGCTGCGGTAGTGGTGACGTTACCTGCGTCTGGGACGGGGTCACGGATGATGGTGACGTTAAGGGCATACCATCCCTTCATCCCCAATGCCGTGTATATGTGACGATGTCTCCATTGGCTAAGTCCCTCCCGGGATGACCTTGCGGTAGGTGGGATTCTACATCACGCCTGCTGACAAAGACCCCTGGGTAGAGGCCCGGTTCACGGATAAAGCCCCAGCCCTTCCGGAGCTGGAACTCAGTCACACACCCCTGCCGCCGCGGTTCCCTCAGGGTACCTTTATCTCTCCGGACACTCTCTTTGTCCGCGATCAGCTCTGCATGTTGTCGCTGACGGTTCCGCTGAGTTTCCCGCTCTTCCTCCTGCTGGCGTTTCTTCTTCTCCTCACGACTCTGCCATTCCTGTTCCCACTGGGCGGTATAGGCGACGTCATCCAGGCGCGCCATTTCGTCCCAGTCCACATCTGGTAGTGACGGACAGGACCCCTCCGGTGTCCCTGCCGGGGACCGATCATCTGCTGCGGCCTCTTGGCCGGGCGGGCGTTCCGGGATTGGCTGTACCTCCTCAACCTCCTTCGCTTCCACCGCTTCACCGGTGGGATCGGGATCGGTACTTTCGGGGGCAGCCTCCGGTTGCTCCTTCGCCTTGGGCAGCAGACTCTTCGGTATCTGGAATCGTGGGGGGTCGTTGAGGGGAGAGATCACCGTGTCCCACAGCCTCCGCTGCTCCAGGGTACGCCGGCGTCTCTCGATCTCTTCAAATCCAGGTTGGTGCTGGACCATCTTCTTCAGGCGTGCATTTTCTTCTCGAATCTCTAGCAACGCCTGCTGCAGGTGCAGGACCACGGATAACTCCGGTGCTGGTGGCAGCTTGGCTGGGGCACGGGGCCTGCCTTCCTCCGCTTCCCTGCTCGGCTGCACACGTCCTGCTTCCATGATGTTCCAGAAGATTCTCTCTTCTTCCTGCGGAGACATCCGGTCTCTTCCGTGGAGGTGGGGTTTGCGTCTCCTCCTCCTCGCAGGGAAGGTGAAGAGGAGGCGGACCTCCTTTGCTGTAGGGCAGGATCGCATGTTGTAATAGCACTTTGAGAGGGCAGGCATTTTTTTCGCGCCACAGGGGGGTAGACGCCCACGAAGGTACGCCCACCTTCTTCTCCAGCGCCTGAGGGCGCGAATATGGCGACAAAAATGGCGATTTTGGCGCCAAAAGTGCAAACAGTCCTTTTTCACAAAAACAATTCCTTAGGCACACAGGGCTCGCAATTCTGCGAGTTTCGCATCCTGTTCGTGACGCCAAAGTTTTGTGTCGACCCGCCACCACAATTGTGGATTACCAGGGCAATGGGGTACTCAGAGCCGAGCCCATGGAAGTCTATGGGGTTTGTCACAGGTAGCTGTGGCTCGGTCTGTGGCCCGGGCGGTCTGGCGTATGTTGGGGATATATTTACAGGGGATAGGTTTATATACAGTTCGTGACGCCACCTGTAGTATTCTGGTAATTAGTACCAGCGCTGCTGTAGATCTCTGAGGGGATGGTGAGGCAGCTAGATGTCGGGTCCCCTACAGGTGGGACTGGTCCCTCAAAGTCTATGAAGTTGGTGAAGTCGGGTGCAGATAAAGAACACAGTCTCACACGGTCAGCGTCTTTCCATACCTTTACTTGTAAGATGTTCAGGCAGGTCCCAGGGAGGCTGATCCAAGGAGAGTGTATCTTGAGACAGCAGCTGGACAAGTTAGGGGCCTCCTTTACTTCCAATACAATGAGTACAACCAGCCTGAAGCGTAGTTCCCTCAATATCTCCAGCTAATCCTTAGCTGTACCGCCCAGTCAGCTTTGTGTTAGGAGCCTTCCTGCGAGGGAGCTGAATTCTTATCTTGTCGTGCACTGACTCAAAGTCTTCACTTCCCTGACCCCAGTTACGTACTGACTATAAGGGGCTTGTTTGCCGCGACCTAAGGTCCGGTAAATTCCTGGTTTTCTTATCACTATGCTTGAAACAGTAGTGATCCTTCGGTCCCCAGTGACCGGTAGCAATGTGCAGGACTTCTTCAATCCGTAAGCACTATTCCAATAAACCACTGTGCCTTTCGCCTTGTCCTCGCTGGTAACATAAGCACTCACACTAGCCAAGGGTCGAGTAGTCACTTCTTTCTTTTCCTTCACTTCAAAGTTAGTTACAGATGCTCAGTTTTCAATAGGCAGGAGCACGTCTCTGAACCTTATACCGTCCTTTAGACAGGATACTGAAGACTTTCTGCACTAAACTTCTTCTTTCCTTCCAGTGTATGCTGATGAGGTACAGCTCTGACTAGGCTAAGGTGAATTAAAGCACCTATACTAGACTCCACTTTCCGAACTGATGATAGAGCAATCTGGACTGCTTCCTCCCTCCAGACGTCTTCTCTCTCTGAAGTCAGGAACTAAACTCCAGACGTCTTCTCTGTCCGAAGACAGGAACTAGACTGACTAAATCACTCTAACACATACGCCTTGACCACTCCCTCAAGAGTAAACTCCACTACCCTAAGGGTGTGTCTAGTATATGTTGAGTGAATGAATATTTAGCATTAAACTGCTGTCTCGCCACACACTCTCCAGGGTACTGCGTGTGCCTAACACCAGGGCTACACAAATGTAACACAGTATAGCTGGAGATGTGTCAGTTGCAGTCCTAAGAGGAACCCTACTTTGGAGGGAGATTACTGGGAGAGGTAGCCAGATAAGGTATTTAACACTGTCCTAGCCAGTGTCCAGGAGCATTATACTTGCTAGATCTGAAATAAAAAAGACAGGGTGCTTTCACATTAGCATAAGACAGACCTGCGTCGGTCTGCACACGGCCGCCGCTAAGCTCCACCCCCTCCCGGCAGCACCGCCTATGGGTGCATGAGCTGCATGTTACCTGCGTACCCTACCTTTAGCATTGCGTAGGATTTCATTTTGGTGAGCTCGGTGCACTGTCCAAAAAAATGGCCCGCCAAACACATACCTGCGCACAGCCTGAGTACCCAATGCTAAAGATAGGGTACGCAGGTCGCATGCAGCGTCATGTGCCCATAGGTGGAGCCTCCAGGAGGAGGCGTGACCAGGGGCGGAGCTTAGCGGCGGCCGTGTGCAGACCAACGCAGGTCTGTCAAACGCTAATGTGAAAGCGACCTTACTCTTTAAGGAAACTTGTTAGGCTAACTCTTCTGATGCTCTTTCCCAATCATTTTGACATTTTCCACGCAGTGAGAGAGACTGTGTGGGGCTGCATGCTGCAATTTACCAACAGGCATTACCCAATCTGGTACAGATTTTTTTGAAATGCAGTACCCATGTTCTGCAACTAATGTCCTTTTTGCAGGATGACCGGTTTGCTGCACATGACGACCACCTAAGTATGTATTCCTCCTCGCCACTGCTGTGAGTTGCACAGGAATGCGAGCTCCTCAATGCACACCTTCATGCGCACCAAGAGGCAGAAATGCGCTCTCCTGAATGCACACCTTCATGAACACCGATAGACAGAAATGCGCTCTCCTGAATGCACACCTTCATGCGCACCAAGAGGCAGAAATGCGCTCTCCTGAATGCACACCTTCATGCGCACCAAGAGACAGAAATGCGCTCTCCTGAATACACACCTTCATGCGCACCAAGAGACAGAAATGCGCTCTCCTGAATGCACACCTTCATGCGCACCAAGAGACAGAAATGCGCTCTCCTGAATGCACACCTTCATGCGCACCAAGAGGCAGAAATGCGCTCTCCTGAATGCACACCTTCATGCGCACCAAGAGACAGAAATGCGCTCTCCTGAATACACACCTTCATGCGCACCAAGAGACAGAAATGCGCTCTCCTGAATGCACACCTTCATGCGCACCAAGAGACAGAAATGCGCTCTCCTGAATGCACACCTTCATGCGCACCAAGAGGCAGAAATGCGCTCTCCTGAATGCACACCTTCATGAACACCGATAGACAGAAATGCGCTCTCCTGAATGCACACCTTCATGTGCACCAAGAGGCAGAAATGCGCTCTCCTGAATGCACACCTTCATGCGCACCAAGAGACAGAAATGCGCTCTCCTGAATACACACCTTCATGCGCACCAAGAGACAGAAATGCGCTCTCCTGAATGCACACCTTCATGCGCACCAAGAGCAGAAATGCGCTCTCCTGAATGCACACCTTCATGCGCACCAAGAGACAGAAATGCGCTCTCCTGAATGCACACCTTCATGCGCACCAAGAGACAGAAATGCGCTCTCCTGAATGGACACCTTCATGCGCACCAAGAGGCAGAAATGCGCTCTCCTGAATGCACACCTTCATGCGCACCAAGAGACAGAAATGCGCTCTCCTGAATGCACACCTTCATGCGCAACAAGAGACAGAAATGCGCTCTCCTGAATGCACACCTTCATGCGCACCAAGAGACAGAAATGCGCTCTCCTGAATACACACCTTCATGCGCACCAAGAGACAGAAATGCGCTCTCCTGAATGCACACCTTCATGCGCACCAAGAGGCAGAAATGCGCTCTCCTGAATGCACACCTTCATGCACACCGATAGACAGAAATGCGCTCTCCTGAATGCACACCTTCATGCGCACCAAGAGACAGAAATGCGCTCTCCTGAATGCACACCTTCATGCGCACCAAGAGGCAGAAATGCGCTCTCCTGAATGCACACCTTCATGCGCACCAAGAGACAGAAATGCGCTCTCCTGAATGCACACCTTCATGCGCACCAAGAGACAGAAATGCGCTCTCCTGAATGCACACCTTCATGCACACCAAGAGACAGAAATGCGCTCTCCTGAATGCACACCTTCATGCACACCAAGAGACAGAAATGCACTCTCCCAAGACACACCTTCATGCACACCGATAGACAGAAATGCGCTCTCAATGCACAGCTTCATGCACACCAAGAAACAGAAATGCGCTCTCAATGCACAGCTTCATGCACACCGATAGACAGAAATGCGCTATCAATGCACAGCTTCATGCACACCGATAGAAATGCGCTCTCAATGCACAGCTTCATGCACACCGATAGACAGAAATGCCCTCTCAATGCACAGCTTCATGCACACCGATAGACAGAAATGCGCTCTCAATGCACAGCTTCATGCACACCGATAGACAGAAATGCGCTCTCAATGCACAGCTTCATGCACACCGATAGACAGAAATGCGCTCTCAATGCACAGCTTCATGCACACCGATAGACAGAAATGCGCTCTCAATGCACAGCTTCATGCACACCGATAGACAGAAATGCGCTCTCAGTGCACAGCTTCATGCACACCGATAGACAGAAATGCGCTCTCCTGAATGCACAGCTTCATGCACACCGATAGGCAGAAATGCGCTGTCAGTGCACAGCTTCATGCACACCGATAGACAGAAATGCGCTCTCCTGAATGCACACCTTCATGCACACCGATAGACAGAAATGCGCTCTCAATGCACAGCTTTATGCACATCGATAGACAGAAATGCGCTCTCCTGAATGCACACCTTCATGCACACCGATAGAAATGCGCTCTCAATGCACACCTTCATGCACACCGATAGACAGAAATGCGCTCTCAGTGCACAGCTTCATGCACACCGATAGGCAGAAATGCGCTCTCAATGCGTGGAGACGCAGCACTTGGGAATAAAGGCAACAACTTACTACAGGCAGAATACAGACAAAGGATGGAGAGTCAGAAATGCGCCCTTCTAAATGTGCGCCTTACGCTCCTAAATGCGCGTCTTTCAATTCCAAATGCGCGCTCCTGAGTGCGCGCCTTCCACCGTCCAAGCCCGAGCGCGCTCCTAAATCCACTGCCTGGCCCGAGCGCGCGCGCTCCTAAACCCACCGCCTGGCCCGAGCGCGCTCCTAAATCCACCGCCTCCCGCAGCTCCCAAAGACCAATCAGCGCACAATCAGGGCAAGACTGCCACTCCCATGACACGCCCACTGCAAGATTCACCTTCGAAGAGCAAACTGCCCCCGGGGGCGTCACTCTGTCCAGACTGCGCAGGCGCGTCGCGCTTGTGCAGTCTATAAAGGCTTCAGACAGAGTGACGCTCCCACCATTATATTATAGTATTATATATATGTATCACCACATTATCTCATTAACGTGCTCACCATGGTGCAGCTGGATATAAGAAGTAGAGACCACTATATAGAATTAAAACACCAAGCCAAAACAAGAATAGACCAAAAAACCAAACCAATCAGGGTAATTTAATTATCAAGGATTATTTATTTAACCCCTTAGTGACAGAGCCATTTTGCAGCTTAATGACCGGGCCAATTTTTACAATTCTGACCACTGTCAATTTATGAGGTTATAACTCTGGAACGCTTTAACAAATCCAGCTGATTCTGAGACTGTTTTTTCGTGACATATTGTACTTCACGTTAGTTGTAAAATTTCTTTGATATGACTTGTGTTTATTTATGAAAAAAATGGAAATATGGCAAAAATTTTGAAAATGTAACAATTTTCAAACTTTAAATTTTTATGCCCTAAAATCAGAGAGATATGTCACACAAATTTCTTAATAAATAACATTTCCCACATGTCTACTTTACATTAGCACAATTTTGGGAACAAAATTTTTTTTGTTACGAAGTTATATGGGTTAAAATTGACCAGCGATTTCTCATTTTTACAACACCATTTTTTTTTTAGGGACCACATCACATTTGAAGTCACTTTGAGGGATAGAAAATACCCAAAAGTGACACCATTTCAAAAACTGCACCCCTCAAGGTGCTCAAAACCACATTCAAGAAATTTATTAACCCTTTACATGCTTCACAGGAACTGAAGCAATGTGGAAGGAAAAAATTAACATTTAACTTTTTTTGCAAAAACTTTACTTCGGAACCAATTTTTTTTATTTTCACAACTGTTAAAAGAAAAAATGAACCACAAAATTTGTTGTGCAATTTCTCCTGAAAAAGCCGATACCCTATATGTGGGGGTAAACCACTTTTTGGGCGCACGGCAGAGGTCGCAAGGGAAGGAGCGACATCTGACTTTTTCAACGCAGAATTGGCTGGACGCCATGTCGCGTTTGTAGAGGCCCTGATGTGTCTAAACAGTGGAAACCCATCACAAGTGACCCCATTTTGGAAACTAGACCCCATAAGGAACTTATCTAGATGTGTGGTGAGCACTTTGAACCTCCAAGTGCTTCACAGAAGCTTATAACATAGAACAGTGAAAATAAAAAATCATATTTTTTCCACAAAAACAATCTTTCCACCCCAATTTTTATTTTCCCAAGGGTAACAAGACCCCAAAAGTTTTTGTGCAATTTGTCATGAGCATGCTGATACCCCATATGTGGGGGTAAACCACTGTTTGGGTGCATGTCAGAGCTTGGAAGGGAAGGAGCGCCGTTTGACTTTTTCAACGCAGAATTGACTGGACGTCATGTCGTGTTTGTAGAGGCCCTGATGTGTCTAAACAGTGGAAACCCCCACAAGTGACCCCATTTTGGAAACTAGAGCCCCTAAGGAACTTATCTAGATGTGTGGTGAGCACTTTGAACCTCCAAGTGCTTCACAGAAGGTTATAACATAGAACCATGAAAGTAAAAAATCATATTTTTTCCACAAAAACGATCTGTTCACCCCAATTTTTATTTTCCCAAGGGTAACAAGACCCCAAAAGTTTTTGTGCAATTTGTCCTGAGCATGCTGATACCCCATATGTGGGGGTAAACCACTGTTTAGGTGCATGGCAGAGCTTGGAAGGGAAGGAGCGCCGTTTGACTTTTTCAACGCAGAATTGGCTGGACTCCATGTCGCGTTTGTAGATGCCCTAATGTGTCTAAACAGTGGAAACCCCCACAAGTGACACCATTTTGGAAGCTAGACCCCCTAAGGAACTTATATAGATGTGTGGTGAGCACTTTGAACCCCAAAGTGCTTCACAGAAGTTTATAACTCCCGGGCATGAAAATAAAAAGTCATATTTTTTCCACAAACCTGATCGTTTAGTCCCAATTTTTTATTTTCCTAAGGGTAACAGGAGAAATTAGACCACAAAAGTTGTTGTCCAATTTTTCCTGAGTACGCTGATACCCCATATGTGGGGGGGGACCACTGTTTTGGCGCACGGCAGGGCTTGGAAGGGAAGGAGCGCCGTTTGACTTTTTCAAACCAAAATTGGCTGGAATTGAAATTGGACGCCATGTCGCGTTTGGAGAGCCCCTGATACGCTTAAACAGTGGAAACCCCCCACAAATGACACCATTTTGGAAACTAGACCTCTTAAGGAACTTATCTAGATGTGAGGTGAGCACTTTGAACCCCAAGTGCTTCACAGAAATGTATTAATGCAGAGCCGTGAAAATAAAAAATCATTTTTTTCCTCAAAAATGATTCTTTAGCCCGCTATTTTTTATTTTCTCAAGGGTAACAGGAGAAATTGGACCCAAAAAGTTGTTGTGCAATTTTTCCTGAGTACTGATACCCCATAAGTGGGGTGAAACCACTGTTTGGGTGCATGGGAGTGCTTGGAAGGGAAGGAGCGCTATTTTGTAATGCAGACTTTGACGGAATGTTCTGCGGGCGTCATGTTGTGTTTGCAGAGCCCTTGATGTGCCTAAACAGTAGAAACCCCCTGCAAGTGACACCATTTTGGAAACTAGACCCCAAGGAGCTTATCTAGATGCGTGGTGAGCAATTTGAACCCCCAAGTGCTTCACAGAAATTTATAAATGCAGAGCCATGAAAATAAAAAATATTTTTTTTCCTCAAAAACGATTATTTTAGCCAGCTATTTTTTATTTTCCCAAGGGTAACAGGAGAAATTAGAACGCAAAATTGGTGTGCCATTTGTCCTGAGTACGCTGATACCCCATATGTTGGGGTAAACCACTGTTTGGGCGCACGGCAGGGCTCGGAAGGGAGGGAGCGCCATTTGACTTTTTGAATGCCACGTCGTGGTTGGATACCCCCTGATGTGTCTAAACAGTGGAAACCCCCCACAAGTGACCCCATTTTGGAAACTAGACCCCTTAAAGAACTTATCTAGATGTGTGGTGAGCACTTTGAACCCCCAAGTGTTTCACAGAAATTTATAAACGCAGAGCTGTGAAAATAATTTTTTTTTTTTCTCCAAAATCATTTTTTTAGCTAGCTATTTTTTATTTTCCCAAGGGTAACAGGAGAAATTAGAACCCCAAAATTGGTGTGCAATTTGTCCTGAGTACGCTGATACCCCGTATGTTGGGGTAAACCACTGTTTGGGCGCACGGCAGGGCTCGGAAGGGAGGGAGCGCCATTAGACTTTTTGAACACCACGTCGTGTTTGGAGACCCCCTGATGTGCCTAAATAGTGGAAACCCCTCAATTCTAGCTCCAACCCTAACCCCAACACACCCCTAACCCTAATCCAAACCCTAATCCTAACCTAAATCCCAACCCTAATTCCAACCCTAATTGTAACCCTTACCTTAATTGTAACCCTAACCCTAATTGTAACCTAACCCTAATTATAACCCTAATTATAACCCTAACCCTAAGGCTAGGTTCATTTTGTGTTTTACCAGCCTGTTCAACACATAGCGTTGACGGGCTGGTAACGGTATAGCATAACGCGATCGCGTTATGCTATACCCGCTAGCGCAGAGGAATCAGCAGATGATTCATCTGCGCTAGCGGTGACGGAGCCCAGATGCTGCAGCCCGCGTCCGAGGCTCCATCACTGAATGATGGCACGTCGCGAACACATGCTGCTTTACGGCATGCGTCGCGATGCGCCCTCAAATGGGGGTGAATGGCAGTGTTAACGGACTGCGTTACACCGCGTTATACCGTGGTGTAACGCAGTCCATCTAACGGACTGCCATAACGCAGTATGAACCCAGCCTAACCCTAATTATAACCCTAATCCTAATGCTAACCCTAACCCTAATTATAACCCTAACCCTAATGGAAAAATGAAAATAAATATAATTTCTATATTTTATTATATGTCCCTAACTAAGGGGGCGATAAAGGGGTTTTTTTCTTTTGATCACTGTGATAGTTTATCACAGTGATCAAAATGTACTTTCTGGAGAATGAATGAAAAAAATTTTGAATCTGCCGCCAAGCAGATCGGCGGGCGCACTGCGCATGCGGCCGCCATTTTTTTTTTCCAGGAAGAAGACCGGGAGGATTGGAGGCCAGGGGAACCTGCCGGAGGACCCCGGCAGGTACAGGGTGGGTTTCGGGGGACCTGGGGACCCTAATTCTGTCCACCCTGATGTGCGATCACATCAGAGGGGAGAGAAATCTTTTTTTTTTTCTTGCGGTCGTCGTTATGCTGTATAGCGGCAATCGCAACACCGGGACCCCAGAGAAAATTGCCCATCCCCCCAGCACATAGCGGCAGGCGCACAGAGCATGTGCCCGCCATTTTCTCAATGGCGGCGGCACCGGGGGACAATGGAGGGCCCTGGGGCAAGAAGAGGAGGATTGGGGGCCACATGGGGGTCCCGGGACCTTTTTTCTCTGATGTCCGATGACATCAGAGGACAGAGAAATTAAATGGCACATTTTTTTTTTTTTTGCGATCGCCGTTATAGGGTTAATAACGGTGATCGCAACATCGGTGTCGGTAATAACCGACCCGATTCATGTTCTCTGGGTTCTCGGCTACCCCCGGTAGCCAAGACCCCGGAGAAAATGCACCTCTGGGGGGCGCTATTCACTTTTTCCACAGCGCCGTTAATTAAGTACCCTTAATGACCGCCGTTAAAAGGCGTATCGGCGGTCGTTAAGGGGTTAATATATAGTGACAATACATGTATATAAAACCAAAGATAAACAGAAATGTGTGTATACAGAAAATTTTTTGAAATATATAACATATATAGCAGACTGCAAAGGTAAAAATTCATGAAATTAAACCTGGATAAAAAACTTTGTGCAAAATAAAGTAAGAAATAGTAAATGTGCAAAGTGCAACCACAATTATGTCAATTTATATAAATATAGGAAAATAAAATCACATGAATGAATATGTCTGATATACAAGGGAAAAAAATGTGCAAAAAGCCAGCAAAAGTGCAGTGTGCAAATAAATCCAGGGATTAAATAAGAAATTATTGATCCTGCATAAGAATCATAAAAGAGTAAACAATAAATTAACTATGAAAATAGTGCAAAGTGCAACCGCAAAAATATATCAGATCATAAAATACTAAGTGAGGAAACATCCATTATAAATTAATATGCCCAATATGTGGACATACAGTAAATATAAAAAGTGCAGTGTGCAACAAAAGTGCAAAGTGCAATTAATCCAGGGGTGTATATAGTATATCGTACTACCTTATGGAGATATATTCCTGCACTGCCCCTAAGTGCTTCACACAAGTTTATAATGCCCGGGCATGAAAATAAAAAATCCCATTTTTTTCCCGCAAAAAAAAATCCTTTAGTCACCAATCTTTTATTTTCCCAAGGGTAACAGGAGAAATTGTACCACAAGAGTTGTTGTCAAATTTGCCCTGAGTATGCTGATACCCCATATGTGGGGGGGGGGAACCACTGTTTGGGAGCACAGCAGAGCTTGGAAGGGAAGGAGCGCCATTTGACTTTTTCAAACCAAAATTGGTGTAAGGTTCTTTGTCTCTGTTGACATGTTCCTTGAAACTCAGTTTTCCGTCGGCCATTTTGCTTTCTGTCTTTCTGCAGCTCTTGCCCTCAGTTAATATGGAGTTTCCAGTTTTCATGTTCCCGCCCTGATTCTTCCCTCTTGCTTCTTAAGCAGCCTCAGCTGAACAATCAGTGCTCCTGAATCAAGCCTCAGTCAGTCTGTGACCTGACTCCTGGAAACCTTGGACTTGTACTCCAGCTATTCCCTACTGAGGAACCTTGGAACACTTTTGGACTCTGGAAACCTGCTGTTTGGTGAATCCATGTTTGCAGAGGAATTACGGTACAGAGAAGAGATCCTGAACCTGCTTTGGAGATTTATTGTAGTGCTTGAAGTTACTCTGGCCTGCTGTCTCCTGTCGCTGTTCCTGCAAACTGTGTGAACTTTTCAGCATGCTTGTATGAAGTAATACAAGTCATTTCATTTCAACCTATGTCTCCTGTGTTTTCCTCGCACCCAAGCACAAGACGCTATAGGAACTGTACACTATACATGACAAGATTCAGGAGCCAATGTTTAGTGTCTGCTGGGTCTGGGAAAGCCGTGTCTGCTGTGACTGTGGATATCAGATGTCCGTTTAATACCTTAGTGATGACAGTGGTTGTGACTTCTCACAACCATTCCAGGTGAGCGCATTCCCTTAAAATTTTACTCTGGAGTGTTACCACAGGTAAACACTATTGTTTTTTTTTTTTTTCCCTTTCCTCTTCCAGCACTTCTGCCTTAAAAGATCTGGAAGATGGAGGCCCGCATAAAGGAACTTTGCGGAGTGACTGATACAATCCTTTCAGATGTACAGACTTTAAAAACCCGTTTTGCAAGCCTACAGGACCTCACTAATCATAATTTGCAAGTGTTTGGACAGACTACCCAGGAATTGCGAGCCAGGATTGAGGCTCTAGAGGAACGAGCCCAGGCTCCTGCCATAACCCCGAGTTCTGGGATCCCCAAATTACCTCCTTTTCGTTTTGGCGGTGAACGTGAGAAATTCAGGGGATTTATTAATCAATGCAATTTATTTTTCTCTGCACATGCTTCACAATTTCCCACTGAACGATCCAAAGTGCTTACTATAATCATGTTGCTTACCAATAAGGCTTTGATGTGGGCAAACCCTCTGATTGAGACTGAGGATGATTGTTTGAATCACCTTGATGCTTTTATTTCAGCCATGGGGCAGGTGTTTGATGACCCCAATCGAGGTGCAACAGCTGAAGCAGCCATGTTAACTTTGCGCCAAGGTAAGCGTTCAGTAGCCGAATATGCCCTGGATTTCAGGAGATGGGCTCTTGATCCACTTGGGACACTTCCGCTAAAAAATCTATTTTTCGGAAAGGGTTGTCTCCACTGATTAAGGATGAACTTGCTCGTGCCGACCCTCCCACTGCGTTAGGTGACTTTATTAACTATTGTATCCGTATTGATGCTCGTCTGACTGAACGCAGACAAGAGAGATGGTTCGAAAATAATCGCACTAACCTTTTACTACCTCCCTCCTCAGCTAAGGAACCTTTGAGTAGGATCACAAGGGAACCAGAACCTGAACCCATGCAGGTGGACTCTTTACAAAGACGGGTTAGTGATGCACGCAAAGAACATCGTATAAAGGAAAATCTATGTTTCTACTGTGGTAAGTCAGGGCACTTCATTATAAACTGCCCCAGCCGTTCTCGTAAGACTACTGCAGCAGTCATTCACTGTGAGTGTTGCGAGAGGAGCTCTGTTATGTCCGAGCCTCAGGCTCCAGAGAGATCTGCTGCAAGAGATCTTGATTTCTCGGACTTAAACTCTGTTAGTTCTGGGGACGATGACGGTATAAACGCTGCAATTTTTCAAGTTTCCTCAGCGGTGTCCCAGCTGAGTTGTAAAAGAAACAATTCTCATTGCTTCCTTTCCATCAAACTCTGGGTTGACTCAGTCTGGGTGTCTAGCTCTGCTATGATCGACTCAGGAGCAAGTGGAAATTTTATGGATATCTCCTTTGCTCTGAAACAGGGGATACGTTCAGTGAAGAAGGCTACTCCAGTACAGATGGAGACTGTGGATGGCTCTCTACTGACTTCTGGACCAGTGGATCAAGAAACAGAGCCTTTGAGGGTCCTTATGGGTAAAGATCATCAGGAGAAAATGTCTTTTTTGCTTATCTCTTCTCCCCACTTTCCCATTATTCTAGGGCTACCATGGCTGCAGGCGCAGAATCCTACGATTAACTGGGAGACCAAGGAATTACACTTTCCGGAGAAACAGATGAGTCAAGGAGTTTCAGCTTGCTCTGTTCCTAAAGGAACCATGTCAGTCCCTGAACTACCAGCTGTATACCAGGACTATGTGGATTTATGTGACAAGAAGAACGCTGATCAGCTTCCTCCTCACCGTCCATATGATTGTCCAATTGAATTATTGCCTGGAGCCGAGATACCTTTTGGTAAGATCTACCCCCTAGCAGGGCCCGAGCTAAAAGCTTTGAAGGATTATATAGACGAAAATTTAGCCAAGGGCTTCATACGCCCCTCTTCATCTCCCGCAGGTGCACCCATCTTCTTTGTGAAGAAGAAAGATGGATCTCTGAGACCCTGCATAGACTATAGGGAACTCAATAAGGTTACTATTAGAAACCGTTATCCATTGCCTTTAATTCCTGAGTTGTTGGAGAGAGTGCGGCATGCCAAAATTTTCTCTAAACTGGATCTCCGTGGGGCCTATAACTTGGTCCGTATTAGACCTGGGGATGAATGGAAGACTGCTTTCAGGTCACGCTATGGACACTTTGAATATCTAGTTATGCCTTTTGGTCTGAGTACCGCCCCAGCCACTTTCCAACACTTCGTGAATGATATCTTCAGGGATCTCCTAGATACATTTGTGGTGATTTATCTGGATGATATTCTAATTTTTTCTAACTCCACAGAGGAACATCATGGACATGTGAGAATGGTCTTAGAACGCCTAAGACAAAACCATCTCTACATCAAACTTGAAAAATGTGAATTCCATAGGACCGAAATTCAATTTCTGGGGTATGTACTATCTACGCAAGGGATTAGTATGGATGGAAGCAAGACCCAAGCCATCAAGGATTGGCCAATTCCTAGAAATGTGAAGGAGGTGCAGCGTTTCATCGGGTTTGCCAACTTCTATAGACGTTTCATTAAGAATTTTTCTGAGGTAGTGTCACCTATCACCCAACTTACCCGGAAACAGTCTAGGTTCTCCTGGACCCCGCAAGCTCAGGAAGCATTTTCCTGTTTAAAGGATAAATTTACCACCGCACCTATCTTAGTACATCCTAACCCCGAGCTTGCCTTCATAATAGAGGTGGATGCTTCAGACTGTGCCGTTGGAGCTATACTCTCTCAGAGAACAGGTGAAAGAATGTCTTGCATCCCTGTGCCTTCTTTTCCCAGCAGTTGTCTTCGGCTGAGAGGAACTACGATGTGGGCAATAGAGAATTGTTGGCCATTATTGCCGCCTTCAAGGAATGGAGACACCTTTTCAGGAGCTGCACAGCAAATAGTCGTCCTGACAGACCATCGTAACCTTGAATTTATCAGGTCGGCTAAGTGCCTGACTCCTCGCCAGGCTCGCTGGAATCTTTTCCTAAACCAATTTAATTTTGTCATTTCTTATAGACCAGGATCGCGCAATGGAAAGTCTGATGCACTCTCTAGGATTCATTCAGCAGAGACACGTCCACTTACTCCTCCTAAGACTATTCTTCCTGACTCTAGATTCCTGGGAGTGATTCATAATCAAGACCTACTTAAGGACATCAAGGAAGCATACCATGCGGATTCTTTGTTGGCTCAAACCCCAAGGACGTAAGTCTTGTCTTTAAGAATGGTGTGTGGATTCAGGGACAACGTCTGTATATACCTGAAACAGTCAGATTGAGAGTATTGCAACTCATCCACGATTCCAAGATAGCCGGGCATAGGGGAATTCTAAAGACACAAGAATTTCTTTCTCAGTTTCTTTTGGTGGCCCACTTACAGGAAAGATGTCTTAAACTATGTCACTTCATGTGAAGTCTGTGCAAGATGCAAAACACCTCGCTCCTCACCAACTGGTCTGTTGCAACCTCTTCCCACCCCGTCCCGCCCGTGGGGATCCATTTCTATGGACTTCATTGTGGAGTTACCAACCTCTCAAGGGAAGAACACCATTCTAGTGGTGGTTGACCGTCTAACAAAGGCAGCTCATTTTATCCCTTGTGTCGGCTTACCCACTGCAAAACAGACATCAGACTTGATGATTAAGAATGTGTTTCGCTTACATGGAGTACCGGATGAGGTCATTTCGGATCGAGGGGTGCAATTCACTTCAAGGTTTTGGCAAAATTTCTGTGCAGCATTGGACATTAAAGTAAACCTTTCTTCTGCTTTTCATCCCCAGACTAATGGACAGACAGAACGAACCAATCAGACCCTGGAGCAGTATCTCCGCTGTTTTATCTGCCACCTACAGGATGATTGGGTGGATCTACTTCCACTGGCTGAGTTCTCTTATAACAACTCTCAGAGCGCCTCCACTAAGCAGTCTCCTTTTTACTCCAATCTAGGTTATCATCCTAACATTCTTCCTCGATTTCCCATAGATACGCCCTTGCCGGCAGTGGCTGAAAGAATCACTTCTTTACAAAAGAATATGGATCTTCTAAAGAAAATCTAGAATTGGCTCAGGAAAGGTACAAGAAAGCAGCAGATAAATTTCGTAAACCTGCACCAGCTTTCAAGGTAGGAGATTTGGTCTGGCTGTCAACCAGAAATCTTAAATTAAAGATTCCATGTCTAAATTGGGACATAAGTACATTGGACCTTATAAGATCAATAAGATTATAAGTGCTGTTGCTTGTCGTCTTCAACTGCCCAGAACTATGAGAATCCACCCTGTCTTTCATGTATCCCTACTAAAGGCTGCAACACCCAATACGTTTCCTGGACGTTCTTCTCCTTGCCCTGACCCAGTGCTGGTCGATGGTCAGGAAGAATTTATGGTGGAAAGGATTCTAGATTCCAGGTTGTACAGAAATCAGTTGCAATATTTGATTAAATGGCAGGGCTACCCAGTGGAGGACAACTCATGGGAACCAGTCAATAATGTAAATGCTCCTCGCCTGCTCCGCCAGTTTCATCAGAGGTACCCTGACAAGCCTGGTCTGAGGTCTCCGGAGGTTGTCCCTAAGGGGGGAGTAATGTAAGGTTCTTTGTCTCTGTTGACATGTTCCTTGAAACTCAGTTTTCCGTCGGCCATTTTGCTTCTGTCTTTCTGCAGCTCTTGCCCTCAGTTAATATGGAGTTTCCAGTTTTCATGTTCCCGCCCTGATTCTTCCCTCTTGCTTCTTAAGCAGCCTCAGCTGAACAATCAGTGCTCCTGAATCAAGCCTCAGTCAGTCTGTGACCTGACTCCTGGAAACCTTGGACTTGTACTCCAGCTATTCCCTACTGAGGAACCTTGGAACACTTTTGGACTCTGGAAACCTGCTGTTTGGTGAATCCATGTTTGCAGAGGAATTACGGTACAGAGAAGAGATCCTGAACCTGCTTTGGAGATTTATTGTAGTGCTTGAAGTTACTCTGGCCTGCTGTGTCTCCTGTCGCTGTTCCTGCAAACTGTGTGAACTTTTCAGCATGCTTGTATGAAGTAATACAAGTCATTTCATTGCAACCTATGTCTCCTGTGTTTCCTCGCACCCAAGCACAAGACGCTATAGGAACTGTACACTATACATGACACTTACACAGCCTGGAGATGTGTTTGGGGTCATTGTCCTGTTGAAAAATAAATGATGGTCCAACTAAACGCAAACCAGATGGAATAGCATGCCGCTGCAAGATGCTGTGGTAGCCATGCTGGTTCAGTATGCCTTCAATTTTGAATAAATCCCCAACAGTGTCACCAGCAAAGCACCCCCACACCATCACACCTCCTCCATGCTTCACGGTGGGAACCAGGCTTGTAGAGTCCATCCGTTCACCTTTTCTGCGTGCAAAGCAGTAATCAAAGCAAAAGGTGGCTACTTTGAAGAACCTAGAATATAAGACATATTTTCAGTTGTTTCACACTTTTTTGTAAAATGTAATGTATAATTCCACATGTGTTAATTCATAGTTTTGATGCCTTCAGTGTAATTCTACAATTTTCATAGTCGTGAAAATACAGAAAAATCGTTGAATGAGAAGGTGTGTCCAAACTTTTGGTCTGCACTGTATATATACAGTCAGACCAAAAGTTTGGACACACCTTCTCATTTAAAGATTTTTTTGTATTTTCATGACTATGAAAATTGTAAATTCACTCTGAAGGCATCAAAACTATGAATTAACACTAGTGGAATTATATACTTAACAAAAAAGTGGGTCTAGTTTCCCAAATGGGGTCACTTGTGGGGGGGTTTCCACTGTTTGAGGCACATCAGGGGCTCTCCAAATGCAACATGGCGTCCAATCTCAATTCCAGCCAATTTTGGTTGGAAAAAGTCAAATGTGCTCTCCATCGAGCTCTGCCATGCGCCCAAACAGTGGTTCCCCCCCACATATAGGGTATCAGCATACTCAGGACAAATTGGAAAACAACTTTTGTGGTCCAATTTCTCCTGTTACCTTTGGGAAAATAAAAAATTAGTGACTAAGAGATATTTTTTGTGGGAAAAAAATAGGATTTTTATTTTCATGCCCGGGCATTATAAACTTGTGTGAAGCACTTGGGGGTTCAAAGTGCTCACCAAAGATCTATATAAGTTCCTTAGGGGTCTAGCTTCCAAAATGGGGTCACTTGTGGGGGGTTTCCACTGTTTATGCTCATCTGGAGCACTACAAACGGAACATGACCCCATCAATGTTTGCATTCCAAAACGTTACTGCTTCCTTTCCAAGCCCAAACAGTTTCCCCCCCCACATATGGGGTATCAGGTACTCAGGACAAATTGGACAACAACTTTTGGGGTCCAATTTCCTTGGGAAAAATCAAAAATTTGGGACTAAAAAATCATTTTTGTGGAAAATTGTTTTTTTTTTTTTTTCACACCCAGGCATTATAAACTTTTGTGAAACACTTTGGGTTCAAAGTGCTCACAACAGAACTAAATAAGTTCTGTAGGGGGTCTAGTTTCCAAAATGGTGTCACTTGTGGGGGTTTCCACTTTTTAGGCGTATCGGCTCTCCTAACACGACATGGCGTCCAATCTCAACTCCAGCCAATTTTAGTTTGAAAAAGTCAAACGGCGCTCCTTCCCTTACGAACTCTGCCGTGTGCCCAAACAGTGGTTTTCCCCCACATATGGGGTATTGGTGTACTCAGGAGAAATTGCACAACAACTTTATCTGCCCATTTTCTCCTTTTACCCTTGTGAAAATAAAAAAAGTTTGTAAAAGATCATTTTTGTGGCTAAAAAGTTAAATATTAATTTTTTCCTTCCACGTTGCTTCAGCTGCTGTGAAGCACCTGAAGGGTTATATAAACTTCTTGAATGTGGTTTTGAGTACCTTGAGGGGTGCAGTTTTTAGAATGGTGTCACTTTTGGGTATTTTCTGCTATATGTGTCAGAAAAGGCGCATCTAATAATAGATGTGCCTTTTCTGGGGTGGCTGGGGGCAGATGTTAGTAGCCAGGGGGGGCACAAAAACAATGGTTCCTCCCTAGGCTATTATTATCTGTCTTTAGTCACTGGCTTTCCCTGTCTAAGTAGAAAAAAGACCAGCATTCCATCCGGGTGAATGTGAAAAATATTCAGAAACTTTATTCTGCCATAATGCGACGTTTCGACCCTAGTGGGTCTTTATCAAGCTTTCCCTGTCTGGTGGAGAAAATACGCAGGAGCCCACGCATTTTTTTCTACGAATTTACACATTAAATTAACACCTCCATATATGAATTTTGCACACATACACTCATATAATTGTTAATCAAAACCATACATCAAACTACATGAAATGAAATGGTTTACTGTATGTAAACTATGTGTCGTTTCATGTCGGGTTCTGTAATGATTTTACAGAAGTCTTCTATTGAATTAGCGGCTATTATGCTATGTAGAAGTGTATGAACTATATATATATATATATATATATATATATATATATACTATACAGTACAGACCAAAAGTTTGGACACACCTTTTCATTTAAAGATTTTTCTGTATTTTCACGACTATGAAAATTGTACATCCACACTGAAGGCATCAAATCTATGAATTACATGTGGAATTATATACTTAACAAAAAAGTGTAAAACAATTGAAATTATGTCTTATATTCTGGGTTCTTCAAAGTAGCCACCTTTTGCTTTGATGACTGCTTTGCACACTCTTGGCATTCTCTTGATGAGCTTCAAGAGGTAGTCACCGGAAATGGTCTTCCAACAATCTTGATGGAGTTCCCAGAGATGCTTAGCACTTGTTGGCCCTTTTGCCTTCACTCTGCGGTCCAGCTCACCCCAAACCATCTCGATTGGGTTCAGGTCTGGTGACTGTGGAGGCCAGGTCATCTGGGTCATCAAGTCATCTGGCGTAGCACCCCATCACTCTCCTTCTTGGTCAAATAGCCCTTACACAGCCTGGAGGTGTGTTTGGGGTCATTGTCCTGTTGAAAAATAAATGATGGTCCAACTAAACACAAACCGAATGGAATAGCATGCCGCTGCAAGATGCTGTGGTAGCCATGCTGGTTCAGTATGCCTTCAATTTTGAATAAATCCACAACAGTGTCACCAGCAAAGCACCCCCACACCATCACACCTCCTACTCCATGCTTCATGGTGGGAACCAGGCATGTAGAGTCCATCCGTTCACCTTTTCTGAGTCCAACAAAGACATGGTGCTTGGAACCAAAGATCTCAAATTTGGACTCATCAGACCAAAGCACAGATTTCCACTGATCTAATGTCCATTCCTTGTGTTCTTTAGCCCAAACAAGTCTCTTCTGCTTGTTGCCTGTCCTAAGCAGTGGTTTTCTAGCAGCTATTTTACCATGAAGGCCTGCTGCACAAAGTCTCCTCTTAACAGTTGTAGTAGAGATGTGTCTGCTGCTAGAACGCTGTGTGGCATTGACCTGGTCTCTAATCTGAGCTGCTGTAAACCTGCGATTTCTGAGGCTGGTGACTCAGATAAACTTATCCTCAGAAGCAGAGGTGACTCTTGGTCTTCCTTTCCTGGGGCGGTCCTCATGTGAGCCAGTTTCTTTGTAGTGCTTGATGGTTTTTGCAACTGCACTTGTGGACACTTTCAAAGTTTTCCCAATTTTTCGGACTGACTGACCTTCATTTCTTAAAGCAATGATGGCCACTCGTTTTTCTTTACTTAGCTGCTTTTTTCTTGCCATAATACAAATTCTAACATCTATTCAGTAGGACTATCAGCTGTGTATCCACCAGACTTCTGCACAACACAACTGATGGTCCCAACCCCATTTAAAAGGCCAGAAATCCCACTTATTAAACCTGACAGGGCACACCTGTGAAGTGAAAACCATTTCCAGTGACTACCTCTTGAAGCTCATTAAGAGAATGCCAAGAGTGTGCAAAGCAGTCATCAAAGCAAAAGGTGGCTACTTTGAAGAACCTAGAATATAAGACATAATTTCAGTTGTTACACACTTTTTTGTTAAGTATATAATTCCACATGTGTTAATTCATAGTTTTGATGCCTTCAGTGTGAATTTACAATTTTCATAGTCATGAAAATACAGAAAAATCTTTAAATGAGAAGGTGTGTCCAAACTTTTGGTCTGTACTGTATATTCATCAGTTAGCATTCAGTTCTGCTGGCTCCAGCACAGTGATACTTGCATTCAGGAGACAACTAGTGTCACCTGTCAGTGAATAGTTGGCACATGACAGCAAGTGTGCAGAGCGCCTCCTCGTGGTTATGTGATAACTGCTGGATCCGGCAGAGCCCGACCATGTATATATTATATTACATTGTATGTCTGGTGTCTGTATCATCTGGTATCTCCTCTATTCATTGTCTATGGAACTGATGGAAACAGCCGAGCGCAGCACTCAGCAGCTCTATAGATAATAAATAGAGCAGAGCCCGACCATGTATATATTATATTACATTATACGTCTGGTATTTGTATCATCTGGTATCTGCTCTATTCATTGTCTATGTAGCTAATGGAAATAGCCAAGCGCTCAGCAGCTCTATAGATAATGAACAGAGCAGAAGCCGAGCATGAACAACTGCTCTCTCCAGGGCGTGACTGCATGCCCCTGTTCTCAGAATCTCTGGGGGCCAGAGCTCGAATCCCCAGTGATAAGCAAGTTATCCACAATCCGATGGATCACACATCATGTACATAAAAAAAAATCTCTTTAAATCTTCTGCCTTAGGCTGGAGTCACACACAAGGTATAAAAACACGGACCGTATTTTACGGACGAGAATCGCACAAAAGTTCCCTGAACAGGGATCCATATGTCATCCGTGTGCAATGCGAGGATGTGATTTCCTCGCATCAAAATATCCGTGTGTCATCAGTATGGCATCCGTACGACGAGATTTTCTCGCCGGCTTGCAAAACCGACATATAATGGATCCAAATGACAGTATTTAAATCACAAAAGAAAGAATACATATACACACAAAGAATACATATATATATATATATATATATATATACATGTCATTGAGACACATACAGTACAGACCAAAGTTTGGACACACCTTCTAATTCAAAGATTTTTCTGTATTTTCATGACTATGAAAATTGTAGAATCACACTGAAGGCATCAAAACTATGAAGTATCACATGTGGAATTATACATTACATTTTACAAAAAAGTGTGAAACAACTGAAAATATGTCTTATATTCTAGGTTCTTCAAAGTAGCCACCTTTTGCTTTGATTACTGCTTTGCACGCAGAAAAGGTGAACGGATGGACTTTACATGCCTGGTTCCCACCGTGAAGCATGGAGGAGGTGGTGTGATGGTGTGGGGGTGCTTTGCTGGTGACACTGTTGGGGATTTACTCAAATTGAAGCGGTGAGCGGTCCAGCTCACCCCAAACCATCTCGATTAGGTTCAGGTCTGGTGACTGTGGAGGCCAGGTCATCTGGCGTAGCACCCAATAGCTCTCCTTCTTGGTCAAATAGCACTTACACAGCCTGGAGATGTGTTTGGGGTCATTGTCCTGTTGAAAAATAAATGATGGTCCAACTAAACGCAAACCGGATGGAATAGCATGCCGCTGCAAGATGCTGTGGTAGCCATGCTGGTTCAGTATGCCTTCAATTTTGTATAAATCCCCAACAGTGTCACCAGCAAAGCACCCCCACACCATCACACCTCCTCCATGCTTCACGGTGGGAACCAGGCTTGTAGAGTCCATCCGTTCACCTTTTCTGCGTGCAAAGCAGTAATCAAAGCAAAAGGTGGCTACTTTGAAGAACCTAGAATATAAGACATATTTTCAGTTGTTTCACACTTTTTTGTAAAATGTAATGTATAATTCCACATGTGTTACTTCATAGTTTTGATGCCTTCAGTGTGATTCTACAATTTTCATAGTCGTGAAAATACAGAAAAATCGTTGAATGAGAAGGTGTGTCCAAACTTTTGGTCTGTACTGTATATATACAGTACAGACCAAAAGTTTGGACACACCTTCTCATTTAAAGATTTTTTTGTATTTTCATGACTATGAAAATTGTAAATTCACTCTGAAGGCATCAAAACTATGAATTAACACTAGTGGAATTATATACTTAACAAAAAAGTGTGAAACAACTGAAATTATGTCTTATATTCTAGGTTCTTCAAAGTAGCCACCTTTGCTTTGATTACTGCTTTGCACACTCTTGGCATTCTCTTGATGAGCTTCAAGAGGTAGTCACCGGAATTGGTTTTCACTTCACAGGTGTGCCCTGTCAGGTTTAATAAGTGGAATTTCTGGCCTTATAAATGGGGTTGGGACCATCAGTTGTGTTGTGCAGAAGTCTGGTGAATACACAGCTGATAGTCCTACTGAATAGACTATTAGCTGCTTTTTTCTTGCCATAATACAAATTCTTAGTAAAGAAAAACGAGTCACAAGCCTTACTTTAAGAAATTAAGGTCAGTCAGTCCGAAAAATTGGGAAAACTTTGAAAGTGTGCCCAAGTGCAGTTGCAAAAACCATCAAGCGCTACAAAGAAACTGGCTCACATGAGGACCGCCCCAGGAAAGGAAGACCAAGAGTCACCTCTGCTTCTGAGGATAAGTTTATCCGAGTCACCAGCCTCAGAAATCGCAGGTTTACAGCAGCTCAGATTAGAGACCAGGTCAATGCCACACAGAGTTCTAGCAGCAGACACATCTCTACAAAAACTGTTAAGAGGAGACTTTGTGCAGCAGGCCTTCATGGTAAAATAGCTGCTAGGAAACCACTGCTAAGGACAGGCAACAAGCAGAAGAGACTTGTTTGGGCTAAAGAACACAAGGAATGGACACTAGACCAGTGGAAATCTGTGCTTTGGTCTCATGAGTCCAAATTTGAGATCTTTGGTTCCAACCACCGTGTCTTTGTGCGACGCAGAAAAGGTGAACGGATGGACTCTACATGCCTGGTTCCCACCGTGAAGCATGGAGGAGGAGGTGTGATGGTGTGGGGGTGCTTTGCTGGTGACACTGTTGTGGATTTATTCAAAATTGAAGGCATACTGAACCAGCATGGCTACCACAGCATCTTGCAGCGGCATGCTATTCCATCCGATTTGCGTTTAGTTGGACCATCATTTATTTTTCAACAGGATAATGACCCCAAACACACCTCCAGGCTGTGTAAGGGCTATTTGACCAAGAAGGAGAGTGATGGGGTGCTACGCCAGATGACCTGGCCTCCACAGTCACCAGACCTGAACCCAATCAAGATGGTTTGGGGTGAGCTGGACCGCAGAGTGAAGGCAAAAGGGCCAACAAGTGCTAAGCATCTCTGGGAACTCCTTCAAGATTGTTGGAAGACCATTTCCGGTGACTACCTCTTGAAGCTCATCAAGAGAATGCCAAGAGTGTGCAAAGCAGTAATCAAAGCAAAAGGTGGCTACTTTGAAGAACCTAGAATATAAGACATATTTTCAGTTGTTTCACACTTTTTTGTAAAGTGTAATGTATAATTCCACATGTGTTAATTCATAGTTTTGATGCCTTCAGTGTGAATGTACAATTTTCATAGTCATGAAAATACAGAAAAATCTTTAAATGAGAAGGTGTGCCAAACTTTTGGTCTGTACTGTATATATATATATATATATATATATATATATATTTATATTTATAGTTCATACACTTCTACATAGCATAATAGCCGCTAATTCAATAGAAGACTTCTGTAAAATCATTACAGAACCCGACATGAAACGACACATAGTTTACATACAGTAAACCATTTCATTTCATGTAGTTTGATGTATGGTTTTGATTAACAATTATATGAGTGTATGTGTGCAAAATTTCATATATGGAGGTGTTAATTTAATGTGTAAATTCGTAGAAAAAAATGCGTGGGCTCCTGCGGTATTTTCTCCGCCAGACAGGGAAAGCTTGATAAAGACCCACTAGGGTCGAAACGTCGCATTATGGCAGAATAAAGTTTCTGAATATTTTTCACATTCACCCGGATGGAATGCTGGTCTTTTTTCTACTTAGACAGGGAAAGCCAGTGACTAAAGACAGATAATAATAGCCTAGGGAGGAACCATTGTTTTTGTGCCCCCCCTGGCTACTAACATCTGCCCCCAGCCACCCCAGAAAAGGCACATCTATTATTAGATGCGCCTTTTCTGACACTTAGCCCGTCTATTCCCATTGCCTTTAGCGGTGGCTAATGGGTTAATAATGGGTTAATGCCACCTTGCTATTGAAAAGTGACATTAAGCCGGGTTAATAATAGAGAGTTATCAATTAGACAACTCTCCATTATTAATCCTATTGTATTAAATGGTTAAAAATCACACACACATCAATTTAAAATTATTTTAATGAAATAAATACACATAGTTTTTTACCACATTTTATTGCACTGGTAATGCTCCTGATCCCTTGTTCTGTAATAAAAATAAAATAAAAAAGCAACAGAATTGTCACGATTGGCTGCAGCCGCCGAGAAGCGGCCCAGTCCTTAATCGCCCCCACGCTGACTGACCACCACGTCGCGGGGCGGTCGTCCCCCGGGGACTCAATATGGACCCTCCATACCGCAGAGGGGGACCGGGCCTACCCGAACTAGGGAAGGGCAGAGACCGGGGTTCTGTGGCAGCTGAGCATGTGGACAAGGAAGAGACATGTAGAACTTGATTACACCGCACAACTTCAGGTATAGAGGAAGTAAAGTTTACTAAAGTAATAAAGTAAAACACACAGTACATAAATCAAACATGACTATGCCAGGCTCCCGATTCAACACCTCCCAGAAGGGTACCACCCAGAGGACCCCAAGGCACCAACGGATCACCGCGGTACACATAGGTGGGACATCAGGACACAGGCATGACATCAGTGTATACGAGGTCATGAGGACGCAGGCAAAACATCAGGGTACATGAGGTCATCAGGACGCAGACAGGACACACGAGTACATCAGGATCACGGACTCAGGAACACAAACTGGACCTCAGGAACATGGACACAGGAACATGGAATCAGGAACAAGGACTGGACATCAGGAACACGAACTGGATCTCAGGAACATGGACTGTATCTCAGGAACATGGACCGGACATCAGGAACATGGAATCAGGAACACGGACCAGACATCCGGAACATGGACCGGACATCAGGAACACGGAATCAGGAACACGGGCTGGACATCAGGAACATGGACACAGGAACATGGAATCAGGAACAAGGACTGGACATCAGGAACACGAACTGGATCTCAGGAACATGGACTGTATCTCAGGAACATGGACCGGACATCAGGAACATGGAATCAGGAACACGGACCAGACATCCGGAACACGGACCGGACATCAGGAACACGGAATCAGGAACACGGGCTGGACATCAGGAACATGGACACAGGAACATGGACTGGATCTCAGGAACACGGACTCAGGAACATGGAATCAGGAACATGGACCGGACATCAGGAACACGGACGTGACATCAGGAACACAAAATCAGGAACATGGACTGGACATCAGGAACACAGACCGGACATCAGGAACACGGACTGGACATCAGGAACACGGACACAGGAACACGGACTCAGGAACATGGAATCAGGAACACGGACTGGACATCAGGAACACGGACACAGGAACACGGACTGGATCTCAGGAACATCAGAACACTGGCATCGGACTCCGGACATCTGGCAACGATCGACAGGTTCCGGACATCGGCCTGCGGACATCAGGCTCCGGACATGAGGCTGCAGTATCAGGCTCAGAACATCTGGCAACGATCGGCAGGCTCCGGGCATCAGGCAGGGAAGGATAGGATCCAGACATCTGGAAGTGGTCCTGTAAGGTTCTGTGTATCTGTTTCTGAAACTCAGTTTGTTCGTCGGCCATTTTGCTTTCTGTTTTGCTGCAGCTATCTTGCCCTCAGTCAAAATGGAGTTTTCCAGCTTGCATGTTCCCGCCCTGATTCTCTCCGTTTGCTTCTTAAACAGCCACAGCTGAGCAATCAGTGCTTCAGAATCTAGCCTGCAGTGAACCTGTGTTCTGACTCCTGAAGCCTTGGACCTTGTACTCCAGCCATTCCTACTGAGGAACTCTGAAGCACTTGTGGACTCTGAACTCTGCTCTTGAGAGCCTCACGTTTGCATGGACTTGCGGTAACAGAGAAGAAGATCTGAATCTGTATTGGAGAGTGATTGCTGAGCTTGGATTACTCTGGCCTGCTGTGTCTCCTGCTTCTGTGTTTGCAACCTGTGTGTTTATTTTTGCCAATTTGTATGAAGCAATACAAGACTTTCTTTATCAACCTGTGTCTCAAGTATTTTCATCGCACCCAAGCACAAGACGCTATATGATCTGTACCACATACATTACAAGATTCTGAAGCCAAACGTTAGTGTCTGCTGGGTCTGGAAAGGCTTGTCTGCTGTACTGTGGATATCGGATGTCCGGTTGTACTTTCTGTGATGATAGTGGTTGTGACTTCTCACAACCATTCCAGGTGAGCAGTTCCCTTAAAGTTTTTTCTTTCTTCAGTGTTGCCACAGGTGAACACTATTGTTTTTTTTTTCTCTCCTCTTCTTCCAGTAATCCTGTCTTAAAAGATCTGGAAAATGGAGGCCCGCATAAAGGAACTTTGCGGAGTGACTGATAATATCCTTGCAGATTTGCAGAATATAAAGACCCGTTTTACAAATCTTCAGGACCTAAATAATCACAATTTGCAAGTGGTTGGACAGACTACCCAGGATTTGCGAGCCAGGATTGAGGTTCTGGAGGGGCGAGTCCAGGCTCCTGCCGTGGCCCCGAGTTCTGGGATTCCCAAGTTGCCCCCTTTTCGTTTTGGTGGTGAACGTGAAAAATTCAGGGGATTTGTTAATCAATGTAATCTTTTTTTTTCTGCACATGCTTCACAATTTCCTACTGAACGATCTAAGGTGCTTACTATAATTATGTTGCTTACCAACAAGGCTTTGATATGGGCAAACCCTCTGATTGAGACTGAGGATGATTGTTTGAATCACCTTGATGATTTTATTTCAGCCATGGGGCAGGTGTTTGATGACCCCAATCGAGGTGCAACAGCTGAAGCAGCCATGTTAGCTTTGCGCCAAGGTAAGCACTCGGTAGCTGAATATGCCTTGGATTTCAGGAGATGGGCCCTTGATACCACCTGGGACAATTCCGCCAAAAAATCTATTTTTCGAAAGGGGTTATCCCCACTGATTAAGGATGAACTTGCTCGTGCCGACCCTCCCACTGCGTTAGGTGACTTTATTAACTACTGCATCCGTATTGATACTCGTTTAACTGAACGCAGGCAAGAGAGATGGTTCGAAAGCAATCGTACTAACCTTTTCCTACCTTCCTCTCCAGCTAAGGAACCTTTGAATAGGATTACACGGGAACCTGAACCTGAACCCATGCAGGTAGACTCTTTACTACGACGGGTTAGTGATGCACGCAAGGAACATCGTTTTAAGGAGAATCTATGTTTTTATTGTGGTAAGTCAGGGCACTTTATTATTAACTGTCCCAGCCGTTCTCGCAAGACTACTGCAGCACTCATTCATTGTGAGTGTTGCGAGAGGGGATCTGTCAGGTCCGAGCCTCAGGCTCCAGAGAGAGCTGCAGCAACAGATCTTGATTTCTCGGACTTAAACTCCGTTACCTCTGAGGACGTTGACTGTGTAAATGCTGCCATCTTTCAAGTTTCCTCAGCGGTGTCCCAGCTGAGTTGTAAGAAAAACAATTCTCACTGTTTTCTTTCCATCAAACTGTGGGTTGACTCAGCCTGGGTGTCTAGCTCTGCTATGATCGACTCAGGTGCAAGTGGAAATTTTATGGATGTCTCCTTTGCTCTAAAACAGGGAATACGTTCAGTGAAGAAGGCTACTCCAGTACAGATGGAAACTGTGGATGGCTCCCTGCTGACCTCTGGACCAGTGGATCAGGAAACAGAGCCTTTAAAGGTTCTTATGGGTAAAGATCATCAAGAGAAACTGTCCTTTATGCTTATCTCTTCTCCTCACTTTCCCATTATTCTAGGGCTACCATGGCTGCAGGCTCAGAATCCTACCATTAACTGGGAGACCAAGGAATTACACTTTCCAGAGAAACAGATGAGTCCAAAAATTTCAGCTTGCTCTGTTCCTAAAGGAACCATGTCAGTCCCTGAACTACCAGCTGTATACCAGGACTATGTGGATTTATGTGACAAGAAGAACGCTGACCAGTTTCCTCCTCACCGTCCATATGATTGTCCAATTGAATTATTGCCTGGAGCAGAGATACCTTTTGGTAAGATCTACCCCCTGGCGGGGCCCGAGCTGAAGGCTTTAAAAGAGTACATAGACGAAAATCTAGCCAAGGGCTTCATACGCCCCTCTTCATCTCCTGCAGGGGCACCCATATTCTTTGTAAAGAAGAAAGATGGATCCCTGAGACCATGCGTAGACTATAGGGAACTCAATAAGGTTACTATTAGAAACCGTTATCCATTGCCTTTAATCCCTGAGTTATTGGAGAGAGTGCGACATGCCAAAATTTTTTCTAAACTAGATCTTCGTGGGGCCTATAACTTAGTCCGTATTAGACCTGGGGATGAATGGAAGACTGCATTCAGGTCACGCTATGGACACTTTGAATATCTGGTTATGCCTTTTGGTCTGAGTACCGCCCCAGCCACTTTCCAACACTTGGTGAATGACATCTTCAGGGATCTCCTAGATACATTCGTGGTAATTTATTTGGATGATATTTTAATTTTTTCTAACTCCACAGAGGAACATCATGGACATGTGAGAATGGTCTTGGAACGTCTAAGACAAAATCATCTTTACATCAAGCTTGAAAAGTGTGAATTCCATAAGACCGAAATTCAATTTCTGGGGTATGTACTGTCTACACAAGGAATTAGTATGGATGGAAGTAAAACCCAAGCCATCAATGATTGGCCAAGTCCTAGAAATGTGAAGGAGGTACAGCGCTTCATCGGGTTTGCAAACTTCTATAGACGTTTCATTAGAAATTTCTCTGAGGTAGTGTCACCTATCACCCAACTTACCCGGAAAGAGTCTAAGTTCTCCTGGACTCCCCAAGCCCAGGAAGCATTTTCCCGTCTAAAAGATAAATTTACCACTGCACCTATCCTAGTACATCCCAACCCAGAGCTTGCCTTCATAATAGAGGTGGATGCTTCAGACTGTGCCGTGGGAGCTATACTCTCTCAGAGAACAGGTGAGAAGAATGTCTTGCATCCCTGTGCCTTCTTTTCCCAGCAGTTGTCTTCGGCTGAGAAGAACTACGATGTGGGCAATAGAGAGTTGTTGGCCATTATTGCCGCCTTCAAAGAATGGAGACACCTTCTTCAAGGAGCTGCACAGCAAATAGTCGTTCTGACAGACCATCGTAATCTTGAGTTTATCAGGTCGGCTAAGTGCCTGACTCCTCGCCAGGCTCGCTGGAATCTTTTCTTAAACCAATTTAATTTTATTATTTCTTATAGACCAGGATCGCGCAATGGAAAGGCTGATGCACTCTCTAGGATTTACTCAGCAGAGACACGTCCAATTACTCCTCCTAAGACTATTCTTCCTGACTCTAGATTCCTAGGAGTGATTCATCATCAAGACCTAATTAAAGACATCAAGGAAGCATACCATGCGGATTCTTTTTTGGCTCAACCCCCAAGGGACGTAAGTCTTGTCTTTAAGAATGGTGTGTGGATTCTGGGACAACGTCTGTATATACCTGAAACAGTCAGATTGAGAGTATTGCAACTCATTCACGATTCCAAAATAGCCGGGCATAGAGGAATTCTAAAGACACAGGAATTTCTTTCTCGTTTCTTTTGGTGGCCCACTTGTAGGAAGGATGTTTTGGACTATGTCACTTCGTGTGAGGTTTGTGCAAGATGCAAAACACCTCGCTCTTCACCAACTGGTCTGTTACAGCCTCTTCCCACCCCGTCCCGCCCGTGGGGATCCATTTCTGTGGACTTCATTGTGGAATTACCAACCTCTCAAGGGAAGAACACTATTCTAGTGGTGGTTGACCGTTTAACAAAGGCAGCTCATTTTATCCCTTGTGTCGGCTTACCCACTGCAAAACAGACATCAGATTTGATGATTAAAGATGTGTTTCGTTTACATGGAGTACCGGATGAGGTTATTTCGGATCGAGGGGTGCAATTCACTTCTAGGTTTTGGCAAAATTTCTGTGCAGCATTGGACATTAAAGTAAACCTTTCTTCTGCTTTTCATCCCCAGACTAATGGACAAACCGAACGAACCAATCAAACCCTGGAGCAGTATCTCCGCTGCTTTATCTGCCACCTACAGGATGATTGGGTGGATCTACTTCCATTGGCTGAGTTCTCTTACAACAACTCTCAGAGTGCCTCCACTAAACAGTCTCCTTTTTACTCTAATCTAGGTTATCATCCTAACATTCTACCACGATTTCCCATAGAGACGCCTTTGCCAGCAGTGGCTGAAAGAGTCACGACTTTACAGAAGAATATGGATCTTCTAAAGGAGAATCTGGAATCGGCTCAGGAAAGGTACAAGAAGGCAGCAGATAAATTTCGTAAACCTGCACCAGCTTTTAAGGTAGGAGACCTGGTCTGGCTGTCAACCAGAAATCTTAAGTTAAGGATTCCATCGTCTAAGTTGGGACATAAGTACATTGGACCCTATAAAATCAGTAAGATTATAAGTGCCGTTGCTTGTCGTCTTCAATTGCCCAGAACTATGAGAATCCACCCTGTCTTTCATGTATCCCTACTAAAGGCTGCGACACCCAATACGTTTCCTGGACGTTCTTCTCCTTGCCCTGACCCAGTGCTAGTCGATGGTCAGGAAGAATTTGTGGTGGAAAGGATTTTAGATTCCAGGTTGTATAGAAATCAGTTACAATATCTGATTAAATGGCAGGGCTACCCAGTGGAGGACAACTCATGGGAGCCAGTCAATAACGTTAATGCTCCTCGCTTGCTCCGTCAGTTTCATCAGAGGTACCCACACAAGCCTGGTCTGAGGTCATCCGGAGGTTGTCCCTAAGGGGGGAGTAATGTAAGGTTCTGTGTATCTGTTTCTGAAACTCAGTTTGTTCGTCGGCCATTTTGCTTTCTGTTTTGCTGCAGCTATCTTGCCCTCAGTCAAAATGGAGTTTTCCAGCTTGCATGTTCCCGCCCTGATTCTCTCCGTTTGCTTCTTAAACAGCCACAGCTGAGCAATCAGTGCTTCAGAATCTAGCCTGCAGTGAACCTGTGTTCTGACTCCTGAAGCCTTGGACCTTGTACTCCAGCCATTCCTACTGAGGAACTCTGAAGCACTTGTGGACTCTGAACTCTGCTCTTGAGAGCCTCACGTTTGCATGGACTTGCGGTAACAGAGAAGAAGATCTGAATCTGTATTGGAGAGTGATTGCTGAGCTTGGATTACTCTGGCCTGCTGTGTCTCCTGCTTCTGTGTTTGCAACCTGTGTGTTTATTTTTGCCAATTTGTATGAAGCAATACAAGACTTTCTTTATCAACCTGTGTCTCAAGTATTTTCATCGCACCCAAGCACAAGACGCTATATGATCTGTACCACATACATTACAGGTCCTCAGACATCGGAAATCAGGCCGTGGTCATCAGGCTCCGGGCAAGAGGCCACGGTCATCGGACTCCGGACATCTGGCAGCGACCTAAAAAGGAACCCAAGCGGTCTGGTGCAAGCCCCACCGGGTTGAACAGGAGCTGGCTGGGAATAGCACCGAATAACAAGCTGAGCACAGAGTAGCAGAAACTCAGCAGACACATCGCACTCCTACTTCCAAGATGAACCCAGGTTATGTTATGTTCTGCTACAAGCACTAAGGAAAGAAGGGAGATCTGTCCCTACGATAGAACTAAGCTAGATCCCTACGATGTAACGGGGAACCTGATCCTGCGATCAGACCCGCTAAAGTCCTCAGCTAGACTGTATGAAGACCTATAGATGCGAGGAAGGGAACCCTACAAGAACTAGGGACTGGGAGAAAGATGGACACCACCTAACAGAAGTTGTAGCAGTGAAAGACAAAAAAAACAACATAGAACATAGAGGTCCGAAGACCGAGCAAAAACTGACTGAGTAAGGTAACAAAGCACCTGGCTAGCTTAAAGGTACTGCCACACTAAACAATCCCGCTAGCGATCACAATAACGATGCATACTAATGCGATCGCTAGCGGGATTGTTTCTATATCGCTAAATGCGGTCACATTTAGCGATATAGTTAACGACGCTATCGCCGTTAGCGATCTTCTTAACGACTTTAGCGGTACAAAAGTACCGCTAAATCGCTAAGAAAAGGTGCCACACAGCGATAAGATACTTACCCAGCGGGAGCGCCGACGAGAAAATAGGGTCCGGAACGATTCCAGCGACGAGCGAGATCACAGCAGGAAGCTCGTCGCTGGAAGCTGCCGCACTGAACAACATCGCTAACAGGATCGCTAAATAGTGACGTTTTTTAGCGATCCCGTTAGCGATATTGTTTAGTGTGGCATACCCTTAAGAGTAGAAATTACAATGAAGTCCAGCAAAGCCAGAAGGGCGGAGCAGGATTAAATAGGCAAAAAAGGTCATGTGACCAGCAAGATAGAAAAAACCTAACAGGAGAGTTCTAACAGTTTATATCACAGAAAGTCAGTTAGCAAAGAGTCACAGTCACTGGGCACAGGGTTCAGGACACAGAATGACTTCCAGGAACATAACTCAGCAGACACAGTTCAGACAGAGTCAGGTACAGGACAGATACAGGATCAAGGATTCAAGCCTGGATATACCGCCTCCAGGACAGGCGCAGGAACAGGACCAAACAGGAATCAAAGCAAGGACTTTGGTACCAAAACATAAACAGGAGAGGTGCAGGATACAGTTCAGACAGGGTCAGGTACAGGATCAAGGATTGAGGCCTGGATATACCGTCTCCAGGACAGGTGCAGGAACAGGACCAAACAGGAATCAAAGCAAGTACAGACAGAACAGCGTGACAAATATCCATACCTCTCCGCCGTTCAGTCAGGTCCCACGCTGCAATCCATCTAAAGGGGTTAACAGGTTTACAGCAGGGACCGGTGCTAATGCTGCCAGCCCTGCTGTAAACACCCGCAGAATGAATGAGTTCATCTCTGCGCAGCCTCCCTGGCTAACAGGAGATGAACTGATTAGTGTGGGAACCTTAATTGATTTTTTCCACGCTATTGAGTTCACTTCAGGTCAGCCGGGGACTCTAACAGACAGACACAAAACGACCATATGTCCAATATGGTTATAATTTTATTGAATACACAGGAATTGGAGTAAAAATATGCTAAAATATATATCATATATAGAAATAGCAGCAAAAGGGCAATATCATAAGGGTAAAGAGCATGCAATAATCCACAGTGTTACAGATAATATCACATTAGAAACATAATACAAAAAAAAAATATATAAAAAATATATAAAAATGTGTATATAAAGAGTGAGTGTCCACAGTGTTCAAAAAGATCAAAGCAATACATGATACAGTATGTGCAAAAATATAGTATCTAATAATAAAGTGCAAAGAGTGCTAATATATAACAGGACACCACTAGGTGTCAGTATGGTACAAAAAAAACACAAGTAACGAGTGTAAACACAGATCGCACCAGGACAACATGAAAAACGTGCATAAGCTAGATAAAGTGCATGGAGTGCTAGTATATAACCTGGCACCTCCATGTGTGAATGTGATCAGATTGAACACAGGTAACTGATATAAATATGTGGATATTGCATAAAACAGCCCAGGATATGTGAAACAACCGCTCAGAATTAAAAGAGTAATCACTAAATAACAACAATCACTTACGGCTAGTACTGCTCCTGGGAACCCAAATGAAGTGGAGTAATTAGAATTAATTTTGTTGGAACATAATTATGACATGGTGGGGATATCTGACACATGGCTGGACAAGAGCCACGACTGGGCTGTAAATTTACAGGGCTTTAGTCTGTTCAGAAATGACTGTCAAATAAGCGAGGGGTATGAATGTAAAATCATCCTTAACCCCTTAGTGAGCCAATTTGCAGCTTAATGACCGGGCCAATTTTTACAATTCTGACCACTGGTCACTTTATGAGGTTATAACTCTGGAACGCTTTAACGAATCCCGCTGATTCTGACACTGTTTTTTCATAACATATTGTACTTCACGTCAGTGGTAAATTTTTTTGATATGACTTGCGTTTATATATGAAAAACACAGAAATATGGCAAAAATTTTGAAAATTTAGCAATTTTCAAACTTTAAATTTTTATGCCCTTAAATCAGAGAGATATATCACACAAATTTCTTAATAAATAACATTTCCCACATGTCTACTTTACATGAGCACAATTTTGGGAACAAAATTTTGTTTGTTACGAAGTTATAAGGGTTAAAAGTTGACCAGCGATTTCTCATTTTTACAACACCATGTTTTTTTAGGGACCACATCACATTTGAAGTCACTTTGAGGGGTCTATATAATAGAAAATACCCAAAAGTGAAACCATTCTAAAAACTGCACCCTCAAGGTGCTCAAAACCACATTCAAGAAGTTTTTTACGTGCTTCACAGGAACTGAAGCAATGTGGAAGGAAAAAATTAACATTTAACTTTTTTTGCAAAAAATTTAGTTCGGAACCAATTTTTTTTATTTTCACAAGTGTTAAAACAAAAAATGAACCACAAAATTTGTTGTGCAATTTCTTCTGAATATGCTGATACCCCATATGTGGGGGTAAACCACTTTTTGGGCTCACGGCAGAGGTCGCAAGGGAAGGAGCGCCATTTGACTTTTTCAATGCAGAATTGGCTGGACGCCATGTCGCTTTTAGAGAGCCCCTGATGTGCCTAAACAGTGGAAACCCCAACAAGTGACCCCATTTTGGAAAATAGACCCCTTAAGGAACTTATCTAGATGTGTGGTGAGCACTTTGAACCTCCAAGTGCTTCACAGAATTTTATAACGTAGAGCCGTGAAAATAAAAAATCATATTTTTTCCACAAAAATGATCTTTTCACCCCAATTTTTATTTTCCCAAGGGTAACAAGACCCCAAAACTTTTTGTGCAATTTGTCCTGAGCATGCTGATACCCCATATGTGGGGGTAAACCACTGTTTGGGGAATGGCAGAGCTTGGAAGGGAAGGAGCGCCGTTTGACTTTTTCAACGCAGAATTGGCTGAACGCCATGTCGTGTTTGTAGAGGCCCTCATGTGTCTAAACAGTGGAAACCCCCCACAAGTGACCCCATTTTGGAAACTAGACCCCTAAGGAACTTATCTAGATGTGTGGTGAGCACTTTGAACCCCCAAGTGCTTCACAGAAGTTTATAACGCCCAGGCGTGAAAATAAAAAATCATATTTTTTCCACAAATCTGATCTCTTAGTCCCCAATTTTTTATTTTCCCAAGGGTAACAGGAGAAATTAGACCACAAAAGCTGTTTTCCAATTTGTCCTGAGTACGCTGATACCCCATATGTGGGGGACCACTGTTTGGGCGCACGGCAGGGCTTGGAAGGGAAAGAGCGCCGTTTGACTTTTTCAACCCAAAATTGGCTGGAATTGAAATTGGACGCCATGTCGCATTTGGAGAGCCCCTGATACGCCTAAACAGTGGAAACCCCACAAATGACACCATTTTGGAAACTACACCCCTTAAGGAACTTATTTAGATGTGTGGTGAGCACTTTGAACCCCCAAGTGCTTCACAGAAGTTTATAACGTAGAGCCGTGAAAATAAAAAATCATTTTTTTCCTCAAAAATGATTCTTTACCCACTATTTTTTTATTTTCCCAAGGGTAACAGGAGAAATTGGACCCAAAAAGTTGTTGTGCAATTTTTCCTGAGTACGCTGATACCCCATATGTGGGGTGGAACCAATGTTTGGGGACATGGGAGAGCTTGTAAGGGAATGAGCGCCATTTTGTAATGCAGACTTTTATGGAATGTTCTGTGGGCGTCATGTTGTGTTTGCAGAGCCCTTGATGTGTCTAAACGGTAGAAAACCCCTGCAAGTGACACCATTTTGGAAACTAGTCCCCAAGGAGCTTATCTAGATGTGTGGTGAGCACTTTGAACCCCCAAGTGTTTCACAGAAACTTATAAACGCAGAGCCGTGAAAATAAAAAATCATTTTTTTCCTCAAAAATGATTTTCTTAGCCAGCTATTTTTTATTTTCCCAAGGGTAACAGGAGAAATTAGAACCCCAAAATTGGTGTGCAATTTGTCCTGAGTAAGCTGATACCTCATATTTTGGGGTAAACCACTGTTTGGGCTCACGGCAGGGCTCGGAAGGGAGGGAGCGCCTTTTGACTTTTTGAATGCCACGTCGTGTTTGAAGACCCCCTGATGTGCCTAAATAGTGGAAACTCCTCAATTCTAGCTCCAACCCTAACTCTAACATACCCCTGTCCCTAATCCAAACCCTAACCCTAATCCTAACCCTAATCCCAACCCTAATTGTAACCCTAACCCTAATTGTAACCCTAACCCTAAGGCTAACCCTAATTCCAACCCTAACCCTAATTATAACCCTAACCCTAAGGCTAGGTTCATTTTGCGTTTTACCAGCCTGTTCAACACATAGCATTGAAGGGCTGGTAACGGTATGTCCCTAACTAAGGGGGTGATAAAGGAAGGGGGGGGTTTATGTACTGTTTTTCTTAGTTTGATCACTGTGATAGCTTATCACAGTGATCAAAATGTTCTTTCATTCATTCAGTTTTTGAATCTGCCACCAGGATGAAGAGCCGGGAGGATCGGAGGACAGGGGGACATGGAGAACACCTGAAGGTACAGGGGGGGGATCAGGGCACCTGGGGACCCTAATTGTCACCCCTCTGATGTGCGATCACATCAGAGGGGAGAGAATATATATATTTTTTTGTTGTTGCGGTCGCCGTTATACTGTTATAATGGTGATCGCAACATCGGGGTCGGTAAATACCGACACGGATCATGTTCTCTGGGGTCTCAGCTACCCCCGACAGCCTAGACCCCGGAGAAAATTGCCCAACACCCCGGAACATCGCGGCGGGTGCACTGAGCATGCGCCCGCCATTTTCTCGCCATTAAAGATGGCGGCGCTCACCGGAGGAGGTAGGAGGGCCCTAGGGCCATAAGGGAGGATCGGGGGCCACAAGGGGGGGATCGGGGACCCTTTTTCTCTCTCCTCTGATGTCCGATCACATCAGAGGAGAGAGAAATTAAATGGCAAATCATTTTTATTTATTTTTTGTTGCGATCGCCGTTATAGGGTTAATAACGGCGATCGCAACACTGGGGTCGGTAAAAACCGACCCGATTCATGTTCTCTGGGGTCTTGGCTACCCCTGGCAGCCGAGACCCGGAGAAAATCCAACTGCGGGGGGCGCTATTCACTTTTTCCACAGCGCCGTTAATTAACGGCGCTGTGGTTTAAGTACCCTTAATGACCGCCGTTAAAAGGCGTATCGGCGGTTGTTAAGGGGTTAAAAACGTTCCTTTGTGATAATATATGTGAATCTAATGAAAATGTAGAGTCCCTGTGGGTGGAGATAAGGGGAGTGGGAAAAATAATAAATTGATAGGGGTTTGTTATAAGTCTCCAAAAATAATAGAAGCAACGGAGAATATCCTCATAAAGCAAATAGATGAAGCAGCAACTCAAGGAGAAGTCATTATTATGGGGGACTTCAACTACCTGAAATACATTGAGGAAAGAATCCTGCAGTTCCAGCAAAGGTAATAGGTTTTTGACAACTATGAGGCTAAGTGCACACGTTCAGGAATGTTTGCAGAATATTCCTGAGCAAAAGCGGACTTTTTTTGCGGTAAACGTGCGTTTTTGCGCGGATTTTGCGCTTTTTTTTGGCACGTTTTTGTTGCGTTTTGCGGGATTTGACGTTTTTACGCGATTTTTCCCTGAGCTTTCTGGTCATAATATAGCGAGAAAAACGCTAGAATTCCGCAAAATTAATGAACATGTTGCTAGATTTTCCGCGATGCGTTTTTTTCGCGGAAAAAAAACGCACCATGTGCACAAAAATTGCGGAATTCATTCTAAATGATAGGATGCTTAATTCATGCGTTTTTGACGCGTTTTTTTTCGCGAAAAAAACGCAAATCATCCTGAACGTGTGCACTTAGCCTAAGAGACAGTTACCTTTCACAACTAGTTCAGGACCCAACAAGAGGGGGACACTGCTAGACCTAATATTAACCAACAGGCCAGACCGCACATCAAATATAAGGGTTGGGGGTCACTTGGGTAATAGTGATCACAAAATAATAAGCTTTCATGTATCCTTTAATAAGATGTGTAGTCGAGGGGTTACAAGGACACTAAACTTCAGGAAGGCAAATTTCTAACGGATGAGAGATGATCTTGGTGCAATTAACTGGGACGATATCCTGAGACATAAAACTACACAAAGAAAATGGAAGACGTTTATTAGTATCCTGAATAGGACCTTTGCACAGAATATACCTACGGGAATAAACATGCTAGAAATAGGAGGAAACCACTATGGCTAAATAGAGCTGTAACGGGCACAATAAGTGACAAAAAGAAAGCGTTTAAAGAATTAAAGCAAGTAGGTAGTGATGAGGCATTAAATAAATACAAAGATTGAATAAATTCTGTAAAATGCAGATCATTAACCCCTTAATGTCCAATGACGTGCACAGTCCGTCATGGCAAGGTGTCAGTTCCGGCACCAGGACAGACTGTGCACGTCATCCCTTTGATCTACCACTGCGTGTGAACACGCAGTGGTAGATCAGTGCCTACAGCTGTCACAGACAGCTGACAGGCATGGCAAGCGGTGCGGGGACCTTTGCCGTCGGTCCCGCACCTACAGCGCTGTGCTTGGTCAGTCAATCTGACTGACCAAACACAGCAGCGATCGCGCAGGAGAAGCTGAAATTTCAGCTTCTCCAGCGCGATCAGTGCAGGAGCCGGCGCTGCAGTGGCCAGGCTTCCTGCACTGACAGCCAGGAGCGGCGCCCCCACCGCCCCTGGCTGTTAACCCCTGACTGCTGCGATCGAGCGCGATCGCAGCGCTCAGGGGGGAGGCAGAGGGTCAGGAGCTCCCTCTGCCTCAGATCGGCGCCCTGCAATGTATTTGCAGGGCCCGATCTCTGCCTTGATGACCCAGGGGTTGTCATGACAACCTCCGGGTCATCTAGCTACGGAAAGCTGCTGTGATCATGCTCACAGCAGCTTTCATCATAGGTACAATGCATTGCAATGCTGGGGCATTGCAATGCATTGTAACTGCAATAAAAAGTAAAAAAGTGAAAGTCCCATAAAGGGACAAGTTAAAAAAAAAATCATTTTTTTAAAAAAATTGTAAAAAAAATCTTAAAAAATAATTAAAAAAAAAAACCCTAAAAAATACACATTTTTATGTAATAAAAAAATAAAAAAAATACACATGTTTGGTATCGCCACGTCCGTAAAAATCCCATCTATAAAAGCGTAACCCTAGTTAACCCCTTCAGTGAAAGCCGTAAAAAAACCACAAAAAAGTAGTAAATTATACTTTTTCCAAGCGGTATCATCATACCGCTTGGAAAAAGTGCAATAACACGCGATCAAAAAGTCAGATATAAATAATCATGGTACCGCTGAAAACGTCATCTTGTCCCGCAAAAAACAAGCCGCTATACAGCATCATCAGCAAAAAATAAAAAAGTTATAGCTCGCGGAATAAACTGATGCAAAAATAATTATTTTTTCTATAAAATTTTTTATTGTGTAAAAAACGCCAAAACATAAAAAAATATATAAATGAGGTATCGCTGTAATCGTAGTGACCCGAAGAATAAAGCTGCTTTATCAATTTTATCACACGCGGAACGGAGGAAAAAAAAAAAAAACCCAATTCCTGAATTGCTGGTTTTTGTTCATTCTGCTTCCAGAAAAATCGGAATAGGAAGCGATCAAAAAACGTTATGTGCCCGAATATGGTACCAATAAAAACGTCAGCTCGTCCCGCAAAAAATAAGCTCACAGATAACTCTGTCGGCCGAAATATGGAAAAATTATAGCTCTCAAAATACGGCGATGCAAAAATTTCTTACAAAAAATTATTCCAAAAAAAAGTGTCTTTTAGAGTGTGACAGAAGCTAAACATGAAAAAAGGGTGTAAATCTGGTATCGCTGTAATCACACCGACCTGAAAAATAAAGTCGCCTAATCACTAATACCGCACGAGGAACGGCGCAAAAAAGAAAACCAATTCTTCACCTTTTGTGGATTTGTTCATTGTGCCTCCCAAAGATCGCAGTAAGGCGATCACAGTGGTTCCCCCCCACATATGGGATATCAGCGTACTCAGGACAAAATGCATATCAACTTTTGGGGCCCTATTTCTCCTGTTACCCTTATAAAAATAAAAATTTGGGGGCAAAAAGGTCATTTTTGTGGAAAAAAATATGATTTTTTTATTTTCACAGCTCTGTGTTATAAACTTCTGTGAAGCCCTTCGGGCTTCAAAGTGCTGACCACACATCTAGATAAGTTCCTTGGGGGGTCTAGTTTGCAAAATAGGGTCATTTGTGGGGGGTTTCTACTGTTTAGGCACATCAGGGGCTCTCCAAGTGCGACATGACACCCGCAGACCATTCCATCAAAGTCTGCATTTAAAAACGGTGCTCCTTCCCTTCCGAGCTCTGCCATGCGTCAAAATAGTGGTTCCCCCCCACATATGGGATATCAGCGTACTCAGGACAAATTGCACAATAGCTTTTGGGTCCTATTTCTCCTGTTACCCTTATAAAATAAAAAATTTGGGGGCAAAAAGATTATTTTTGTGGAAAAAAATATGATTTTTTTATTTTCACGGCTCTACGTTATAAACTTCTGTGAAGCACTTGGGGGTTCAAAGTGCTCACCACACATCTAGATAAGTTCCTTGGGGGGTCTAGTTTCCAAAATGAAGTCACTTGTGGGGGTTTCTACTGTTTAGGCACATCAGGGGCTCTCCAAACGTGACATGACACCCGCAGACCATTCCATCAAAGTCTGCATTTGAAAAAGGCGCTCCTTCCCTTTCGAGCTCTGCCATGCGTCAAAATAGTGGTTTACCCCCACATATGGGGTATCAGCGTACTCAGGACAAATTGCACAATAACTTTTGGGGTCCTGTTACCCTTTGGAAAATAAAAATTGGGGGTGGAAAGATCATTTTTGTGGAAAAGATTTGATTTTTTAATTTTACAGCTCTACGTTATAACCTTCTGTGAAGCCCTTGGGGGTTCAAAGCTCTCACCACACATCTAGATAAGTTCCTTGGGGGATCTAGTTTCCAAAATGGGGTCACTTGTGGGGGGTTTCCACTGTTTAGGCACACAGGGGCTCTCCAAATACGACATGGTTTCCAATCTCAATTCCAGCCAAAAAAGTCAAATGGCGCTGCTTCCCTTCCGAGCTCTGCCATGCGCCCAAATAGTGGTTTACCCCCACATATGGGGTATCAGCGTACTCAGGACTAATTGCACAATAACTTTTGGGGTCCTTTTATCCTTTGGAAAATAAAAATTGGGATGAAAAGATCATTTTTGTGGAAAAAATATGATTTTTTAATTTTACGGCTCTACGTTATAACCTTCTGTGAAGCCCTTGGGGGTTAAAAGCTCTCACAACACATTTAGATAAGTTCCTTGGGGGTCTAGTTTCCAAAATGGGGTCACTTGTGGGGGGTTTCCACTGTTTAGGCACACAGGGACTCTCCAAATGCGACATGGCGTCCAATCTCAATTCCAGCCAAAAAAGTCAAATGGCGCTGCTTCCCTTCCGAGCTCTGCCATGCGCCCAAATAGTGGTTTACCCCCACACATGGGATATCGGTGTTACTCAGGAGAAATTGTACAACCAATATTGTGGTTCATTTTCTACTGATACCCTTGACAAAATGTAAAAAAAATTGTGTCGAAAGAAAAATTTTGGGAAAAAAAAGTTAAATGTTCATTTTTTCCTTCCACATTGCTTCAATTCTTGTGAAGTACCTAAAGGGTTAATAAACTTCTTGAATGTGGCTTTGAACACGTTGAGGGGTGCAGTTTTTAGAATGGTATCACTTTTGGGTATTTTCTGTCATATTGACCCCTCAAATTCACTTCAAATGTGAGGTGGCCCCTAAAAAAAATGGTTTTGTAAATTTTGTTGGAAAAATGAGAAATTGCTGGTCAACTTTTAACACTTATAACTTCCTAACAAAAAAAAATTTGGTTCCAAAATTGTGCTGATGTAAAGTAGACATGTGGGAAATGTTATTTATTAACTAATTTTTGTGACATATCTCTCTGATTTAATAGCATAAAAATTAAAAGTTTGAAAATTGCAAAATTTTCAAAATTTTTGCCATATTTCCGTTTTTTTTCATAAATAAACGCCGAAACGCGCGTCGGGGAGGCAGGGGTTTGAGTCCTTGTCCTGGATACTGTCAGCTGGTATGTCCACCTTCATATATGTCTTTATATACTTGATATCTAGGTGTCTTCTTTATATATTGGCACTTGCCTATTATGATTGTTGATGGCACTATGGTATTCCTATTATAGACTGATCTAATGAATAATTATGGGAGATATATGTGTTAATTGTATTTTTCATTATACTTATATCTGTGACCATACCTATATGTTTAATATGGACATTTTTCTTTTACCCCTGCTGTACTACATTGTCATGTGGTGATTTACACATGTCACTTTCTACAGCTCCCTCGCTACCTTAAGATATTATCATATTTTTAATCAATAAAATTGTATTTTTGAATATGGACTTTTTGCACTGTTTATTTCTGCGGTTTTCTATATATGATAGAAAATACCCAAAAGTGACACCATTCTAAAAACTGCACCCCTCAAGGTGCTCAAAACCACATTCAAGAAGTTTATTAACCCTTTACGTGCTTCACAGGAACTGAAGCAATGTAAAAGGAAAAAATTAGCATTTAACTTTTTTTGCAAAAGCTTTACTTCGGAACCAATTTTTTTTATTTTCACAAGTGTTAAAAGTAAAAATGAACCACAAAATTTGTTGTGCAATTTCTCCTGAATACGCCGATATGCCATATGTGGGGGTGAACCACTTTTTGGGCGCACGGCAGAGGTCGCAAGGGAAGGAGCGCCGTTTGACTTTTTCAGCGCAGAATTGGCTGGATGCCATGTCGCATTTGCAGAGGCCCTGATGTGTCTAAACAGTGGAAACCCCCCACAAGTGACCCCATTTTGGAAACTAGACCCCCTAAGGAACTTATCTAAATGTGTGGAGAGCACTTTGAACCTCCAAGTGCTTCACAGAAGTTTATAACATAGAACCGTGAAAATAAAAAATCATATTTTTTCCACATAAATGATCTTTTCACCCCAATTTTTAACTTCCCAAGGGTAACAAGACCCCAAATGTTTTTGTGCAATTTGTCCTGAGCATGCTGATACCCCATATGTGGGGGTAAACCACTGTTTGGGTGCATGGCAGAGCTTGGAAGGGAAGGAGCACTGTTTGACTTTTTCAACGCAGAATTGGCTGGACGCCATGTCGCGTTTGTAGAGGCCCTGAGGTGTCTAAACAGTGGAAACCCCCCACAAGTGACCCCATTTTGGAAACTAGACCCCCTAAGGAACTTATCTAGATGTGTGGTGAGCACTTTGCACCCACAAGTGCTTCACAGAAGTTTATAACGCCCGGGCGTGAAAATAAAAAATCATATTTTTTCCCCAACCTGATCGTTTAGTCCCCAATTTTTTATTTTCCCAAGGGTAACAGGAGAAATTAGACCACAAAAGTTGTTGTACAATTTGTCCTGAGTAAGCTGATACCCTATATGTGGGGGGGGGACCACTGTTTGGGCGCACGGCAGGGCTTGGAAGGGAAGGAGTGCCGTTTGACTTTTTCAAACCAATATTGGCTGGAATTGAAATTGGACACCATGTCGCGTTTGGAGAGCCCCTGATATGCTTAAACAGTGGAAACCTCCACAAATGACACCATTTTGGAAACTAGACCCCTTAAGGAACTTATCTAGATATGTGGTGAGCACTTTGAACCCCCAAGTGCTTCACAGAAGTTTATAACGTAGAGCCGTGAAAATGAAAAATCATTTTTTCCTCAAAAATGATTCTTTAGCATGCTATTTTTTATTTTCCCAAGGGTAACAGGAGAAATTGGACCCCAAAAGTTTTTGTGCAAATTTTCCTGAGTACGCTGATACCCCATATGTGGGGTGAAACCACTGTTTGGGCGCATGGGAGAGCTTGTAAGGGAAGGAGCGCCATTTTGTAATGCAGACTTTGATGGAATGTTCTGCGGGTGTCATGTTGTGTTTGCAGAGCCCTTGATGTGCCTAAACAGCAGAAACCCCCTGCAAGTGACACCATTTGGAAACTAGATCCCCCCAAGGAGCTTATCTAGATTGTTGTGCAATTTCTTCTGAATACGCCGATACCCCATATATGGGGGTAAACCACTTTTTGGGCGCACGGCAGAGATCGCAAGGGAAGGAGCGCCGTTTGACTTTTTCAGCGCAAAATTGGCTGGATGCCATGTCACGTTTGTAGAGGCTCTGATGTGTCTAAACAGTGGAAACCCCCCACAAGTGACCCCATTTTGGAACCTAGCCCCCTTAAGGAACTTATCTAGATGTGTGGTGAGCACTTTGAACCCCCAAGTGTTTCACAGAAATTTAAAAACACAGCTGTGAAAATAAAAAATAATTTTTTTCCTAAAAAATGATTTTTTTAGCCAGCTATTTTTTTATTTTCCCAAGGGTAACAGGAGAAAATAGAACCCCAAAATTGGTGTGCAATTTGTCCTGAGTACGCTGATACCCCATATGTTGGGGTAAACCACTGTTTGGGCGCACGGCAGGGCTCGGAAGGGAGGGAGCGCCATTTGACTTTTTGAATGCCACGTCGTGTTTGGAGACCCCCTGATGTGTCTAAACAGTGGAAACCCCCCACAAGTGACCCCATTTTGGAAACTAGACCCCTTAAGGAACTTATCTAGATGTGTGGTGAGCACTTTGATCCCCTAAGTGTTTCACAGAAATTTATAAACGCAGAACCGTGAAAATAAAAAATCAAAAATGGTTTTTTTTGCCAGCTATTTTTTATTTTCCCAAGGATAACAGGAGAAATTAGAACTCAAAAATTGGTGTGCAATTTGTCCTGAGTGCGGTGATACCCATATGTTGGGGTAAACCAATGTTTGGGCGCACGGCAGGTCTCGGAAGGGAGGGAGCGCCATTTGACTTTTTGAACGCCATGTCGTGTTTGGAAACCCCCTGATGTGCCTAAATAGTGGAAACCCTGAATTCTAGCTCCAACCCTAACCCCAACACACCCTAACCCTAATTCCAACCCTAACCCTAATCCCAACCCTAATTGTAACCTAACCCTAATTCTAACCCTAATTGTAACCCTAACCGTAATTGTAATCTTAACCCTAATTTTAACCCTAACCTTAATTGTAACCCTAACCCTAACCCTAATTTTAACCCTAACCCTAATGGAAAAATAAAAATAAATAAAATTTCTTTATTTTATTATATGTCCCTAACAAAGGGCTGATAAAGGGGGGTTTTGTACTGTTTTTGTTATTTTGATCACTGTGATAGTTTATAGCAGTGATCAAAATGTTCTTTTAGAGAATAAATGGAGTCATTCAATTTTTGAATCTGCCGTCAGGCAGAGTCGGCGGGCACACTGCGCATGCGCCCGCCATTTTTTTTTACAGGGTGAAGAGAACTGAGGATTGGACTACAGGGGGCGCTGCAGGAGCGCAGAGGGGCGATGGGGGAACACCTACAGGTACCGGGAGGGGGATCGGGGGTCCTGGGGACCCTATTTCTCTCCCCTCTGATGTGCGATCACATCAGAGGGGAGAGAAATTGCAGGCAGGATTGCAGATTTTTTTTTTCTTTTGCGATCGCAAAATAGGCAAAATAGGATTAATAGCAGCGATCGCTGTGGTTTAAGTACCCTTAATGACCGCCGTTAAAAGGCGTATCGGCGGTCGTTAAGGGGTTAATGGAGCACACTCGGACTGGGTCACGGTTAGCAGTGGGGTACCGCAGGGGTCGGAGTTGGGCCGCTTCTTTTTCACACATTTATTAATGACCTTGTAGGGGCATACAGCGTAGTATTTCAATATTTGCAGATGACACTAAACTCTGCAGGGTAATCAAAACAGAGGAGGATAATTTAATATTACAGAAGGATTTATGTAAACTAGAAGCTTGGGCTGATAAATGGCAAATGAGCTTTAATGGGGATAAATGTAAGGTCATGCACTTGGGCAGAAGAAATAAGATGTATAATTATGTGCTATATTGTAAAACACTGGGCAAAACTGTCACTGAAAAAGACCTGGGTGTATGTGTGGATGACAAACTCACTTAGTGGCCAGTGTCAGGCTGCTGCTGCAAAGGCAAATAAAATAATGGGATGCATTAACCCCTTTCTGCCATCGTACTATCCCGTCCATGGTACCTGGGCCCGTATGACCATGGACGGGATAGCATGTCACATGCGATCGGACGCGCTCCCGGGGGAGCGTGTTCGATTGCGGCCAGGTGTCAGCTGATTATCACAGCTGACACCTGGCACTATGTGCCAGGAGCGATCACGGACTGCTGCCGGCACATTAACTCCTGGCACACTGCAATCAAACATGATCGCAGTGTATCGGGGGCACAGGGAAGCATCGCGCAGAGAGTGGGGTTCACTGCGTGCTTCCCTGAGACCCTCAGAGCAACGTGATGTGATCGCGTTGTTCCGAGGGACTCCTCCCTGCAGGACCCCGGATCCAAGATGGCCGCGTGGTCCTTCTGGGTCTTGCAGGGAGGCGGCTTCCTCAGTGCCTGCTGAGAGCAGGTGATAAGAAAGCCTGTTGCAGTGCCAGTCAGATCGCTGACTTGACAGAGTGCTGTGCACAGTGTCAGACCAGAGATCTGACATTATACAGTGATGTCCCACCCTGGGAAAAAGTAAAAATGAAAAAAAGAATAAAATAAACATCTGTAAAAATAATTTTAAAAAAATCCACAAGTAAAGAAAAAAAAATATTCCCCAAAAAATTAATTTCTTTATGTAAATTAAAAAAAACATAATAAAAGTACACTTATTTGGTATCGCCGCGTCTGTAACGACTCGCCTATAAAATTGTTCCACTAGTTAACCCCTTTAGTGAACCCCTTAAAAAAAAAAGCAAAAAACAATGCTTTATCATCATACTGCCGAACAAAAAGTGGAATAACACGCGATCAAAAAGACGGATATAAATAAACATGGTACCGCTGAAACGTTATCTTGTCCCACAAAAAACGAGCCATAATACAGCATCATCAGCGAAAAAATAAAGAAGTTATAGCTCTCAGAATAAAGCGATGCAAAAATAATTATTTTTTATGTAAAATTGTTTTTATTGTATAAAAGTGCCAAAACATAAAAAATGATATAAATGAGGTATCGCTGTTATCATACTTACCCGAAGAATAAGACTGCTTTATCAATTTTACCACACGCGGAACGGTAATAAACGCCCCCCCCCAAAAGAAATTCATGAGTTGCTGATTTTTGATCATACTAACCTCTCAAAAATCGTAATAAAAAGCGATCAAAAAATGTCACGCGCCCAAAAATGGTACAAATAAAAATTTCAACTCGTCCCGCAAAAAATAAGACCTCACATGACTCTGTGGGCCAAAATATGCAAAAATTATAGCTCTCAAAATGTGGTGATGCAAAAACTATTTTTTGCAAAAAATACGTCTTTTAGTGTGTGACAGCTTCCAAACATAAAAACCCGCTATAAATAGTAAATCAAACCCCCCTTTATCACCCCATTAGTTAGGGAAAAATAATAAAATTAAAAAAATGTATTTATTTCCATTTTCCCGTTAGGGTTAGGGTTGCGGCTAAGGTTAGGGTTAGGATTGGGGCTAAAGTTAGAATTAGGGTTGGGGTTGGGATTAGGGTTAGGTTTGTAGTTAGGGTTAGGGTTGGGACTAGGGTTAGGGGTGTGTTGGGGTTAGGGTTGGAGTTAGAATTGGGGGGTTTTCACTGTTTAGGCACATCAGGGGTCTCTCCAAATGTGACATGGCGTCTGATCTCAATTCCAGACAATTCTGCATAGAAAAAGTCAAACGGTGTTCCTTCCCTTCTGAGCTCTGCCATGAGCACAAACAGTAGTTTCCACCCACACATGGGGTATCAGCGTACTTAGGACAAATTGCTCAATAACTCTTGGGGTCCAATTTCTTCTGTTACCCTGGGGAAAATAAAAAGTTGGGGCAAAAATATAATTTTTGTGGAAAAAAATTAGGTTTTTTTACTTTTATGGCTCTACGTTATAATCTTCTGTGAAGCACTTGGGCTTCAAAGTTTTCCCCACACATCTAGATAAGTTCCTTGGGTGGTCTAGTTTCCAAAATGGGGTCACTTGTGGGGGGTTTCCAATGTTTATTCACATCAGGTGCTCTCCAAATGTGACATGACGCCCGCAGACTATTCCATCAAAGTCTGCAATCCAAAACGTCACTACTTCCCTTCCGAGCCCCGACGTGTGCCCATACAGTAGTTTTCTCCCACATACTGTATAGGGTATCAGCTTACTCAGGACAAATTGGACCACAACTTTTGGGGTCCAATTTCTTCTGTTACCCTTGTGAAAATAAAATATTGGGGGCGAATAAAAAATCATTTTTGTAAAAAAAAATGATATTTTTGTTTTTACGGCTGTAAATTATAAACTTCTGTGAAGCACTTGGGGGTTCATAGCGCTCACCACACATCTAGATAAGTTCCTTGGGGGTCTATTTTCCAAAATGGGGTCACTTGTGGGGGTTTCCACTGTTTAGGCACATCAGGAGCTCTACAAATGCAACATGACGCTCGCAGACCATTCCATCAAAATCTGCAATCCAAAACGTCACTACTTCCCTTCCGAGCCCCGACGTGTGCCCATACAGTAGTTTTCTCCCACATATGGGGTATCAGCATACTCAGCACAAATTGAACAACAACTTTTTGGGTCCAATTTCTCCTGTTACCCTTGTGAAAATAAAATATTGGGGGCAAAAAAATCATTTTTGTAAAAAAAAAAAAAAATTTTTATTTTTACTGCTGTACGTTTTAAACTGCTGTGAAGCACTTGGGGGTTCAAAGTGCTCACCACACATCTAGATAAGTTCCTTGAGGGGTCTATTTTCCAAAATGGGGTCACTTGTGGGGGTTTCCACTGTTTAGGCACATCAATAGTTCTCCAAATTCGACATGACACCCGAAAACCATTCCATCAAAGTCTGCAATCCAAAACGTCACTACTTCCCTTCCGAGCCCCGACGTGTGCCCATACAGTAGTTTTCTCCCAATATGGGGTATCGGTGTACTCAGGACAAATTGTACAACAACATTTGGGGTCTAATTTCTCCTGATTCTCTTGGGAAAATAAAAAATTGGGGACTAAAATATCATGTTTGTGGAAAAAAAATAATTTTTTTATTTTCATGCTAAAGCATTATAAACTTTAGTGAAACACCTTGGGGTTCAAAGTTCTCACCACACATCTAGATAAGTTTCTCGAGGGGTCTAGTTTTTAAAAGGTGACATTTGTGGGGGTTTCCACTGTTTAGACACATCAGGGGCTCTCCAAACACGACATGGGTCTAGCCAATTCTGCGTTGAAAAGTCAAACGGCGCTCCTTCCCTTCCGAGCTCTGCTATTCACCCAAACAGTGGTTTACCCCCACATATGGGGCATCAGCGTACTCAGGACAAATTGCACAAAAACTTTTGGGGTCTTGTTACCATTGGGAAAATAAAATTGGGGTGAAAAGATCATTTTTGTGGGAAAAATATGATTTTCTAATTTTACGGCTCTATGTTATAAACTTGTGTGAAGCACTTGGGGTTCAAATTGCTCACCACAGATCTAGATAAGTTCCTAGGGGGTCTAGGTTCCAAAATGGGGTCACTTGTGGGGGTTTCCACTGTTTAGGCACATCTGGGGCTCTCCAAATGCAACATGGAGTCCAATCTCAATTCCAGCCAATTTTGGTTGAAAAAGTCAAATGGCACTCCTTCCATTCCGAGCTCTGCCGTGCGCCCAAACAGTGGTTCCCCCCACATATGGGTATCAGCGTACTCAGGACAAATGACAACAATTTTTGTGGTCCATTTCTCCTGTTCTATTGGGAAAATAAAAATTGGGACTAAAAGATCATTTTTGTGGGAAAAATATGATTTTTATTTTCATGCCTGGGCATTTTAAACTTGTGTGAAGAACTTTGGGGTTCAAAGTGCTCACCACAGATCTAGATAAGTTCCTAGGGGGTCTAGTTCGAAAATGGTGTCACTTGTGGGGGTTTCCACTGTTTAGGGCATCAGGGCTCTCCAAAGCTACATGGGTCCAATCTCAATTCAGCCAATTTTGGTTGAAAAAGTCAAACGGCGCTCCTTCCCTTACGAGCCCTGTCGTGAGCCCAAACAGTGGTTTTCCCCCACATATGGGGTATTGGCATACTCAGGAGAAATTGTACAATAACTTTATCTGTCCATTTTTTCCTTTTACCTTGTGAAAATAAAAAAAATGTTTGTAAAACATCATTTTTGTGACTAAAAAGTTAAATGTTCATTTTTTAATTCCAAGTTGCTTCAGCTCCTGTGAATCACCTGAAGGGTTAATAAACTTCTTGAATGTGGTTTTGAGTATCGTGAGTGGTGCAGATTTAAGAATGGTGTCACTTTTGGGTATTTTCTGCCATATCGACCCCTCAAAGTGACTTCAAATGTGAGGTGGTCCCTAAAAAAAATGGCTTTGTAAATTTTATTGTAAAAATGAGAAATCGCTAGTCAACTTTTAACCCTTATAATTTCCTAACAAAAAAAAATTTTGGTTCCAAATTGTGCTGATGTAAAGTAGACATAAGGGAAATGTTATTTAGTAACTATTTTGTGTGACATATCTCTCTGTTTTAAGGTAATAACTCAAAGTTTGAAAATTGCAAAATTTTCGCCATATTTCCGTTTTTTTTCAAAAATAAACGCAAGTTATTCGAAGAAATTTTACCACTATCATTAAGTACAATATCTGACGAGAAAACAATCTCAGAATCTCGAAGATCCGTTGAAGCGTTCCAGAGTTATAACCACATAAAGAGACAGTGGTCATAATTGTAAAAATTGGCCCGGTCATTAACGTTCAAACCACCCTTGGGGTAAAGGGGTTAAAAGAGGCATAGATGCTCATGAGGAGAACATAATTTTGCCCCTATACAAGTCACTAGTGCGACCACACTTAGAATACTGTGTACAGTTCTGGACTCCAGTGTAAAGAAAGACATAGCTGAACTAGAGCAGGTGCAGAGAAGAACGACCAAGGTTATTAGAACACTGGGGGTCTGCAATACCAGGACAGGTTATTACACTTGGGGTTTTTTAGTTTGGAAAAAAGAAGGCTTACGGGTGATCTTATTACAATGTATAATATATGAGGGGACAGTACAAAGACCTTTCTAATGATCTTTTTACTCTTAGACCTGAGAAGGGGGGACAAGGGGGCATCCTCTACGTCGGGAGGAAAGAAGGTTTAATCATAATCACAGACGTAGATTCTTTACTGTAAGAACAGTGAGACTATGGAACTCTCTGCCACATGATGTTCTAATGAGTGATTCACTACTAAAATTTAAGAAGGGACTGGATGCCTTTCTTGAAAAGTATAATTTTACAGGGTATACAGTCATGGCCAAAAGTTTTGAGAATGACACAAATATTATATTTTCACATGCTCTGCTGCCCTCTGGTTTTTATGTGTGTTTGACAGATATTTTTATCACAGACAGAAATATAATTGCAAACATATGAGTAACAAAAGCTTATATTGAGAGTTAGAATGAGTTAATGCAGCAAGTCAATATTTGCAGTGTTGACCCTTCTTCTTCAGGACCTCTGCAATTCTCCCTGGCATGCTCTCAATCAACTTCTGGACCAAATCCTGACTGATAGCAGTCCATTCTTGCACAATCAATGCTTTCATTTTGTCAGAATTTTTAGGTTTTTGTTTGTCCACCCGTCTCTTGATGATTGACCACAAGTTCTCAATGGGATTAAGATCTGGGGAGTTTCCAGGCCATGGACCCAAAATCTCTATGTTTTGTTCCCTGAGCCATTTAGTTATCACCTTTGCTTTATCAAAGGAAAAGGCATTGTTGATCGCCAAACTGCTCTTGGAGGGTTGGGAGAAGATGCTCTTGGAGGACATTCTGGTACCATTCTTTATTCATGGCTGTGTTTTTAGGCAAGACTGTGAGAGAGCCGATTCCCTTGGCTGAGAAGCAACCCCACACATGAATGGTTTCAGGATGCTTAACAGTTGGCATGAGACAAGACTGGTGGTAGCGCTCACCTTGTCTTCTCCGAATGAGGCGTTTTCCTGATGTCCCAAACAATCGAAAAGGGGATTCATCAGAGAAAATAACTTTACCCAGTCCTCTGCAGTCCACTGCCCGTACCTTTTGCAGAATATCAGTCTGTCCATGATGTTTTTTCTAGAGAGAAGTGGCTTCTTTGCTGCCCTCCTTGAGACCAGGCCTTGCTCCAAGAATCTCCGCCTCACAGTGCATGCAGATGCACTCACACCTGCCTGCTGCCATTCCTGAGCAAGCTCTGCACTGCTGGTAGCCCGATCCCGCAGCTAAAACACTTTTAACCCCTTCACCCCAAGGGTGGTTTGCACGTTAATGACCGGGCCAATTTTTACAATTCTGACCACTGTCTCTTTATGAGGTTATAACTCTGGAACGCTTCAACGGATCTTCGCGATTCTGAGATTGTTTTCTCGTGACATATTGTACTTCACGTTAGAAGTAAAATTTCTTCGATATACCTTGCGTTTATTTTTGAAAAAAACGCAAATATGGCGAAAATTTTGAAAATTTTGCAATTTTCAAACTTTGAATTTTTTTTCCCTTAAAACAGAGAGATATGTCACACAAAATAGTTAATAAATAACATTTCCCACATGTCTACTTTACATCAGCACAATTTTGGAACCAAAATTTTTTTTTGTTAGGAAATTATAAGGGTTAAAAGTTGACCAGTGATTTCTCATTTTTACAACAAAATTTACAAAGCCATTTTTTTTAGGGACCACCTCACATTTGAAGTCACTTTGAGGGGTCTATATGGCAGAAAATACCCAAAAGTGACACCATTCTAAAAACTGCACCCCTCAAGGTACTCAAAACCACATTCAAGAAGTTTAATAACCCTTCAGGTGCTTCACAGTAACTAAAGCAATGTGGAAGGAAAAAATTAATATTTAACTTTTTAGCCACAAAAATGATCTTTTACAAACGTTTTTTTATTTTCACAAGGGTAAAAGGAGAAAATGGGCAGATAAAGTTGTTGTGCAATTTCTCCTGAGTACGCCAATACCCCATATGTGGGGGAAAACCACTGTTTGGGCACACGGCAGAGCTCGTAAGGGAAGGAGCGCCGTTTGACTTTTTCAAACTAAAATTGGCTGGAATTGAGATTGGACGCCATGTCGTGTTTGGAGAGCCCCTGATATGCCTAAACAGTGGAAACCCCCACAATGACACCATTTTGGAAACTAGACCCCCTAAGGAACTTATCTAGATCTGTTGTGAGCACTTTGAACCCCAAAGTGTTTCACAAAAGTTTATAATGCCTGGGTGTGAAAAAAAAAAAAACAATTTTCCACAAAAATGATTTTTTAGTCCCAAATTTTTGATTTTTCCCAAGGAAATTGGACCCCAAAAGTTGTTTTCAATTTGTCCTGAGTACGCTGATACCCATATGTGGGGGGGGGGAAACTGTTTGGGCGCACGGCAGGGCTTGGAAAGGAAGCAGTAACGTTTTGGAATGCAAACATTGATGGGGGTCATGTTCCATTTGTAGTGCCCCAGATGAGCCTAAACAGTGGAAACCCCCACAAGTGACCCCATTTTGGAAGCTAGACCCCTAAGGAACTTATCTAGATCTTTGGTGAGCACTTTGAACCCCAAGTGCTTCACACAAGTTTATAATGCCCGAGCATGAAAATAAAAAATCCTATTTTTTTCCCACAAAAATGATCTCTTAGTCACTAATTTTTTATTTTCACAAGGGTAACAGGAGAAATTGGACCACAAATTTGTTGTCCAATTTGTCCTGAGTACGCTGATACCCCATATGTGGGGGGGAACCACTGTTTGGGCGCATGGCAGAGCTTGGAATGGAAGGAGCACCATTTGACTTTTTCCAACCAAAATTGGCTGGAATTGAGATTGGACGCCATGTTGCATTTGGAGAGCCCCTGCTGTGCCTAAACAGTGGAAACCCCCACAAGTGCCCCCATTTGGGAAACTAGACCCCCTAAGGAACTTATCTAGATCTTTGGTGAGCAATTTGAACCCCAAGTGCTTCACACAAGTTTATAACGTAGAGCCGTAAAATTAAAAAATCATATTTTTTCCACAAAATTGATTTTTTTTCACCCCAATTTTTATTTTCCCAAGGGTAACAAGACTCCAAAAGTTATTGTGCAATTTGTCCTGAGTGCGCTGATACCCCATATGTGGGAGTAAACCACTGTTTGGGTGCATGGCAGAGTTTGGAAGGGAAGGAGCGCCGTTTGACTTTTTCAACGCAGAATTGGCTGGATGCCATGTCGTGTTTGGAGAGCTCCTGATATGCCTAAACAGTGGAAACCCCCACAAATGACACCATTTTGGAAACTAGACCCCTCAAGGAACTTATCTAGATGTGTGGTGAGCACTTTGAACCCCAAAGTGCTTCATAGAAGTTTATAACGTACAGCCGTAAAAATAAAAAATCCTTTTTTTTTTACAAAAATGATTTTTTCGCCCTCAATATTTTATTTTCACAAGGGTAACAGGAGAAATTGGACCCCAAAAGTTGTTGTCCAATTTGTCCTGAGTACGCTGATACCCAATATGTGGGAGTAAACTACTGTATGGGCGCACGTCGGGGCTCGGAATGGAAGTAGTGACGTTTTGGATTGCAGACTTTGATGGAATGGTCTGGGGGAGTCATGTCGCATTTGGAGAGCCCCTGATGCGCCTAAACAGTGGAAACCCCCACAAATGACACCATTTTGGAAACTAGACCCCTCAAGGAACTTATCTAGATGTGTGGTGAGCACTTTGAACCCCAAAGTGCTTCATAGAAGTTTATAACGTACAGCCGTAAAATAAAAAATCCTTTTTTTTTTTACAAAAATGATTTTTTCGCCCTCAATATTTTATTTTCACAAGGGTAACAGGAGAAATTGGACCCCAAAAGTTGTTGTCCAATTTGTCCTGAGTACGCTGATACCCAATATGTGGGAGTAAACTACTGTATGGGCGCACGTCGGGGCTCAGAAGGGAAGTAGTGACGTTTTGGATTGCAGACTTTGATGGAATGGTCTGGGGGAGTCATGTCGCATTTGGAGAGCCCTGATGCGCCTAAACAGTGGAAACCCCCACAAGTGACCCCATTTTGGAAAATAGACCCACAAGGAACTTATCTAGATGTGTGGTGAGCACTTTGAACCCTGAAGTGCTTCACAGAAGTTTATAACGTACAGCCGTTAAAAATAAAAAATCCTTTTTTTTTTTACAAAAATGATTTTTTCGCCCCCAATATTTTATTTTCACAAGGGTAACAGGAGAAATTGGACCCCAAAAGTTGTTGTCCAATTTGTCCTGAGTACGCTGATACCCAATATGTGGGAGTAAACTACTGTATGGGCGCACGTCGGGGCTCGGAAGGGAAGTAGTGATGTTTTGGATTGCAGACTTTGATGGAATGGTCTGGGGGAGTCATGTCGCATTTGGAGAGCCCCTGATGAACCTAAACAGTGGAAACCCCTCACAAGTGACCCATTTTGGAAAATAGACCCACAAGGAACTTATCTAGATGTGTGGTGAGCACTTTGAACCCCGAATTGCTTCACAGAAGTTTATAACGTACAGCCGTAAAAATAAAAAATCCTTTTTTTTTTTTACAAAAATGATTTTTTCGCCCCAATATTTTATTTTCACAAGGGTAACAGGAGAAATTGGACCCCAAAAGTTGTTGTCCAATTTGTCCTGAGTATGCTGATACCCAATATGTGGGAGTAAACTACTGTATGGGCGCACGTCGGGGCTCGGAAGGGAAGTAGTGATGTTTTGGATTGCAGACTTTGATGGAATGGTCTGGGGGCGTCATGTCGCATTTGGAGAGCCCCTGATGCGCCTAAACAGTGGAAACCCCCCACAAGTGACCCCATTTTGGAAAATAGACCCCACAAGGAACTTATCTAGAAGTGTGGTGAGTGCTATGAAGCTCCAAGTGCTTCACAGAAGTTTTATAACATACAGCCGTTAAAAACAAAAAAATCATTTTTTTTAACAAAAATGATATTTTCGCCCCCAGTTTTTTATTTTCCCAAGGGTAACAGAAGAAATAGGACAAATTGCACAATAACTCTTGGGGTCCAGAGTACGCTGATACCCCATATGCGGGAGTAAACTACTGTTTGGGCGCATGGCAGAGCTCAGAAGTGAAGGAGCACCGTTTGACTTTTTCAACGCAGAATTGGCTGGAATTGAGATCAGACGCCATGTCACATTTGGAGAGCCCCTGATATGCCTAAACAGCGGAAACCCCCCAATTCTAACTCCAACCCTAACCCCAACACACCCCTAACCCAAGTCCCAACCCTAACCACAAACCTAACCCTAACACACCCCTAACCCTAATCCCAAGCATAACCCTAATACTAACGTTAGCGCCAACCCTAACCCTAACTTTAGCCGCAACCCTAACCCTAACGGGAAAATGGAAATAAATACATTTTTTTAATTTTATTATTTTTCCCTAACTAAGGGAGTGATAAAGGGGGTTTGATTTACTATTTATAGCGGGTTTTTATGATTGGCAGCTGTCACGCTAAAAGACGCTTTTTATTGCAAAAAATAGTTTTTTGCATCACCACATTTTGAGAGCTATAATTTTTGTATATTTTGGCCCACAGAGTCATGTGAGGTCTTATTTTTTGCGGGACGAGGTGAGGTTTTTATTGGTACCATTTTTGAGCACGTGACTTTTTTTGATCGCTTTTTATTTCGATTTTTGGGAGGTTAGAATGAACAAAAATCAGCAATTCATGAATTTCTTTTGGGGGAGGCGTTTGTACCGTTCCGCATGTGGTAAAATTGATAAAGCAGTTTTATTCTTCGGGTCAGTACGATTACGGCGATACCTTATTTATATCATTTTTTTATGTTTTGGTGCTTTTATAGCATGAAAACAATTTTATGTAAAAAATTATTATTTTTGCATCGCTTTATTCTGCGAGCTATAACTTTTTTATTTTTTCGCTGATGATGCTGTATGATGGCTCGTTTTTTGCGGGACAAGATGACGTTTTCAGCGGTACCATGGTTATTTATCTCGGTCTTTTTGATCGCGTGTTATTCCACTTTTTGTTCAGCGGTATGATGATAAAGCATTGATTTTTTTGCTTCGTTTTTTTTTTTTTTTTAAGGGGTTCATTAAAGGGGTTAACTAGTGGGACAGTTTTATAGGGGGGGTCGTTACGGACGCGGCGATACCAAATATGTGTACTTTTATTGTTTTGGTTTTTTTATTTACAGGAAAGAAGGAATTTATTGGGGAATATTTTTTTTTTTTTTTATGATTTTTTTTTACTTTTTATTTTTATTTTTTTTACTTTTATACTTTTCCCAGGGTGGGACATCACTGTATTTTAGCAGATCGCTGGTGTGACAGTGTGCACAGCACTCTGTCACACCAGCGATTGCTCTGGCACTGCTGCAGGCTTCCCCAGCGCCTGCTCTCAGCAGGCACTGAGGAAGCCGCCTCCCTCCAGGACCCCGGCGCCATCTTGGATCCGGGTCCTGGGAGGGAGGAAGCCCTCAGAACAGCGCGATCACATCGCGCTGCTCTGAGGGTCTCAGGGGAGCGCGCAGGGAGCCCCCTGCCTGCGCGATCCTCCCCTGTGCCCCGGGTACACCGCGATCATGTTTGATCGCGGTGTGCCAGGGGTTAATGTGCCGGGAGCGGTCCGTGACCGCTCCTGACACAGTCACGGGTGTCAGCTGTGATAATCAGCTGACACCCGGCGGCGATCAGCTGCGCTCCCCCGGGAGCGCAGCTGATCGCCCATGACGTACTATTCCGTCCATGGGAATAAGGTCCAGGGTCACATGGACGGAATAGTACGTCTGATGGCAGAGAGGGGTTAAGAGACGGTCCTGGCACTTGCTGGTCTTTCTTGGGCGCCCTGAAGCCTTTTTCCTCTCTCCTTGAAGTTCTTGATGATGCGATAGATTGTTGACTGAGGTGCAATCTTTCTAGCTGCGATACTCTTCCCTGTTAGGCCATTTTTGTGCATTGCAATGATGACTGCACGTGTTTCTTTAGAGATAACCATGGTTAACAGAAGAGAAACAATGAAGCCAAGCACCAGCTTCCTTTTAAAGTGTCCAGTGGTGTCATTCTTACTTAATCATGACAGATTGATCTCCAGCCTGTCCTTATCAACACCCACACCTGTGTTAATGGAGCAATCACTGAAAAGAGGTTAGCTGGTCCTTTTAAGGCAGGGCTGCAATGATGTTGAAATTTGTTTTGGGGGATAAAGTTCATTTTCTAGCCAAATATTGACTTTGCAAGTAATTGCTGTTAAGCTGATCACTCTTTATAACATTCTGGAGTATATGCAAATTGCCATTAGAAAAAGTGAAGCAGTAGACTTTGTAAAAATTAATATTTGTGTCATTCTCAAAACTTTTGGCCATGACTGTATATACTAGATTCCTTGATAGGGCGTTGATCCAGGGAACTAGTCTGATTGTCGTATGTGGAGTCTGGAAGGAAATTTTTTCCGCAATGTGGAGCTTAGTGTTTGCCGCATGGGTTTTTTTAACTTCCTCTGGATCAACATGTTAGGCTATGGGTTGAACTAGATGGACAGTGGGGAAAAAAAAGTATTTAGTCAGCCACCAATTGGGCAAGTCTCCCAAGTCTGTAATTGACATCATAAGTGGACCACAACTATGACTGTCAAAATGAGAAAACAAATCCAGAAAATCACCTTGTCTGATTTGGCAAGATTTATTTTGCAAATTATGGTGGAAAATAAGTATTTGGTCATTAACAAAAGTTCATTTCAATATTTTGTTATATATCCTTTGTTGGCAATGACAGAGGTCAAACGTTTTCTGTAAGTCTTCACAAGGTTGGCACACACTGTTGGTCGTATGTTGGCCCATTCCTGGATGCAGATCTCCTCTAGAGCAGTGATGTTTTGGGCCTGTCGCTGGGCAACACGGACTTTCAAATCCCTCCAAAGGTTTTCTATGGGGTTGAGATCTGGAGACTGGCTAGACCACTCTAGGACCTTCATATACTTCTTATGAAGTCACTCCTTCATTGCCCTGGCGGTGTGCTTGGGATCATTACCATGCTGAAAGACCCATCCACATTTCATCTTCAATGCCTTCGCTGATGGAAGGAGGTTTGCACTCAAAATCTCACGATACATGGCCCTATTCGTTCTTTCATGTACATGGATCAGTCGTCCTTGTCCCTTTGCAGAGAAACAGCCCCAAAACTTGACATTGCCACCCCCATGCTTCACAGTAGGTATGTTGTTCTTTGGATGCAACTCAGCATTCTGTCTACTCCAAACACGACGAGTTTTGTTTCTATCAAACAGTTTACTTTGTTTTCATCAAACCATATGACATTCTCCCAATACTCTTCAGGATAATCCAAATGCTAACTAGCAAACTTCAGACAGGCCTGGACATCTACTGGCTTAAGCAGGGGGACACATCTGGCACTGCAGGATCTGAGTCCCTGGCGGCGTAGTGTGTTACTGATGGTAGCCTTTGTTACGGTGGTTCCAGCTCTATGCAGGTCATTCACTAGGTCCCCCTTTGTGGTTCTGGCATTTTTGTTCACCGTTCTTGTGATCATTTTGACCCCATGGGGTGAGATCTTGCGTGGAGCCCCAGATCTTGTATATCTTCCATTTTCTTATTATTGCTCTCACATTTGATTTCATCACACCAAGCTACTTGCCTATTGCAGATTCAGTCTTTGCATCCTTGTGCAGGGTTACAATTTTGTTTCTGGTGTTCTTCGACAGCTCTTTGGTCCTCACCACTGTGGAGTTTGGAGTATTACTGTTTGAGGTTGTGGACAGGTGTCTTTTATACTGATAACAAGTGTTAAAGTGCCGTGCGGCCCCTGGATACTTACCTCACTCCTCGGCGTGCCGCTGACCAGGATCCCAGGGGGTCTCTCCTCAGCTTCCAACTTGGCGGACATGTCGGGGATCCCATCCGCAGGGCACATGCACTAGTCTGCTTAGGCCACGGCCACGCGCTTCCTCCATTCATTATGCGGCCTGACCCGGAGATACCCACTTCTAGGCGGCGGCAACAGGTATTTCAGGCTGCTTCCTGCTAGAGAAAGCACCTGATTATTACTTCACCATCTGTGCTGAGCCAGTTCTGGTCTGAGTGCGGTGCTCTTCTGTGGTTCATGTCCCAGTGTGTGTCCCTTGGCGCACACTGCTCTCTGTATCTCAGCGTGCTTCCCAGTGTGCACTCTGCACTCTCCTGTCCTCAGCGTGTTTCCCAGTGCGTGCTCACCCAGCGTGCTTCCTAGTGTGCGCTCTGCTCTCTCCTGTACTCTGCGGGCTTCCCAGTGTGCACGCTGCGCTCTCCTGTATCTAGCATGCTTCCCAGTTTGCGATCTGTGCTCTCCTGTATCCAGTGTGTTTCCCAGTGTGCACTCTGCACTCTCCTGTATCCAGTGTGCTTCCCAGTGCGCACTCTGCACTCTCCTGTACTCAGCTTGTTTTCAAGTGCGCGCTCACCCAGCGTGCTTCCCAGTGTGCGCTCTGCGCTCTCCTGTATCCAGCATGCTTCCAGTGTGTGCTCTGCGCTCTCCTGTATCCAGCGTGCCCCCCAGTGCGCACTCTGCGCTCTCCTATACCTTGTGTGCTCCCCAGTTACTCGTAGCCTTCTTAGTCTCCTTCCCTTGTGGGAGCGTGACGATCCCATAGTCTCTCAGCTGCAAATTTTTTTGGAAACCTGCCGTAGGGTGTTTGATGAACCAGATCGCCTGGCCTCTACCACTGAGTCCCTCTTTAATCTCTGCCAAGGTTCACTTACTGTTGGGCAATATGCCATTCGCTTTCGTACTCTGGCTTTGGAGTTGAGGTGGAATAACGAGGACGCTGGTCGGTGCCTTCTGGGTTGGGTTGTCAGGTCGGATTAAGGATGAGCTCGCTGGTCGAGATACTCCAACCTCTCTCGAGGATTTAATTTCTATTGCTACGCATAATGATTTACGTTTCCAGGTGCGCTCTCATGAGGCTGCTCGAGATAGGAGACCTACTCGCTCATCTTCAACCATCCACAGGCCCCTTAGCCCACTTCCTGCGGTGTCTTCTTCCGCAGCAGCTGCTGATCTGATGCAGGTGGATCGACTCAAAATGGCGGAGCAATGCCGTCATGATAGACGCGCGCAAGGCCTATGTCTATATTGTGGAGATGCTTCTCATTTGCTTCGTTCCTGCCCAGTGTAGTCAGGAAACTTCTGCACCTAGGACAGGTAAGAAAGGCCTGCCTAGGTGTATGTGATTCGTCTCTACCTTTAACCCTGACTGTTCAGTAGAGATGCCTGCTGCCAGTTCGACCGGTTGGGATGTCTTGGCCTCCTTCTGTTCCCGTTGGGTTACCCGCTTCCTGCTGGTCTTTCATGGATGTCTTCAACAAAAAGGAGGCAGAGAGTCTTCCTCCGCATCGGCCGTATGACTGCCCTGTTATGTTTCGGTAGCTGAGGAGAAAAAGCAAAAACGGCAATACACCAGAGAGGCTGGAACCTATTGGATCGTAGTAACCTAAAATAATCACACAACTAGAGGTAGCCGTGGAGCGTTCCTACGTTGATCCTAGACGCCTCGTCACAGCCTGAGAGATAACTATACCTAAAGGCAGAAAGATGAAAGCTATCTGCCCCAGAGCAGATCCCCAAAGAAAATAGGAAGCCCCCAAACATGTAATGGCGGTTAGACAAGAAGAAGCACGGACACAGGCAGAAAATAGAATGAGCAAACGCTGGGGCCCAATCTGTCTAGACAGAAAAGTACAGGAAAGAATTCTGACTACAATCAACAAAAAAAAAACTAAAAAATACCAACTCTTCTGATTGCAAAAACACCTGAGATCACACGATCTCCGCCACCTAAATCAGATCTCTGGTGTAACAAAACTAAGCCGCAGCCACTGAAAAAACAGGAAAAAGCAAATGAACAAATAACAGTGGCTACAGATAAACTGAGAGGAGCACAGGCCCCAGGAGGGGACCCAGCTGACCTCCACAAAAGTGCAGAAAATTATGCAAAAAGAAAGCACAAAAAGAAAAGCAGAAAATATCTTATCTGAAAGCAGCAGATGCATGCAAGACTCCAGCAGACTTCCAAATGAACCAGGAACCACAATTGAGACAAGAACAATTGATCACCGGCGACCATCATGGGAGAGAACCTCCCTTATATCACTCCAGTCCAGTGATCCCAGATTGCCATTCCTTGCTGTAAGGTTCAGTACTGTCTGCAACCACCAGAGGGAGCCTCTGCTCAGAAACCATCTCCAGCACATTCATAACACTGCCCGATTTAACTCATTCCTGGTTCAACCCCTCCTAGGGGCAGAATATACCCGCTCTCTCCAGCGGAGACTCAGGCCATGTCAGACTATATACAGGAAAATCTGGCCAGGGGTTTTATTTGAAAGTCCTCCTCTCCCGCAGGTGCGGGATTCTTCTTTGTTAAAAATGACGGCTCCCTTCGACCCTGTATTTACTATAGAGGCTTGAATAACATTTACTTCAAGAACAGGTATCCTTTACCACTAATTCCGGAACTTTTTGATCGCTTGAGGGGAGCACGGATCTTCAACAAACTAGACCTTCGTGGTGCCTACAACCTGATCCGTATCCGTGCTGGGGAAGAGTGGAAGACCGCATTTTATACACGGGACGGACATTACGAGTACCTGGTCATGCCCTTCAGCCTCTGCAACGCACACGCGGTATTTCAGGAGTTTGCTAACAACATTTTTCGAGACCTCCTGTATTCCTGGGTTGTAGTATATCTGGATGATATTCTTGTTTTCTCTCCAGAACTGTCATCCCATCGGCGAGCCATTCGTCAAGTGCTGTTACGTTTAAGGGAGAACCGTCTCTATGCCAAGTTCGAGAAGTGTGTCTTTGAGCAAACCTTGCTAGCATTTTTGGGATACATTATCTCGGACTTCGGCCTGAAGATGGATCCGGAGAAAGAATCAGCCATCCTCAACTGCAGCTGCCTCTCGGGGTAAAGGCCATCCTACAGTTTCTTGGATTCGCGAACTATTACAGGCAGTTCATCCCACATTTTTCCTCTCTATCTAAGGCTGATTTCACACAGCATTCAGCAGGGCTGCGTACTTCCTCCGTCAAGCCCCGCCCACTGCCGCTCCTCTTTCGCTCAGCTCCACCTACATCTGCATGCATCCTGCGTACCCTATCTTTAACATTGGGTATGCAGGCCATGCGGATGTATGCGGATGCGTCCGCATGCATTGTTTAGATGTCAATTACAGGCCTCTCTCATCTTTATAAGTGGGAGAACTTGCACAATTGGTGGCTGACTAAATACTTTTTTCCCACTGTACATGTATTGTACATACATACACACATATACACACATACATACAAAGATGCACACACACATACACACACATAGATACATTTACTGTACATACATACACACATACACAGATGCATACACACTTACATATACAAACACACACATGCTAATTTATGACCTCAGGTGTTCAGATGAGCCGTGGAGGAGGTCAGCCACATAGTGCAGAAATCGGTTGGAGAGGGCTGCAGAACCCACTATGGGGGATGGGGACACAGAGCAGAGAGGACTATTATCAGCCCCCTGCTGCGGCTTTTCTGTCACATGAGGTGAGCCTCCTCCCCCAACCTCTTCTCTATGAGGAGATGCTGCAGCCTGCTGTGAGTAGAACAGTGGAGGGATCAGAAGACGCAAGGTAAGTCCTACTCTTCCTCCATTGTTGTCCCTGGCTGTGTGCTGTGCGGCCCGGGCCCCCTGACTACAGGTGAACACTCACCATTGGGATGCACCATGCAGGAGGACAGACAGCAGCCAGTGAGCGCTCTCATTATCAGTCTGGAGAGGAAAGCGTTCATTGGCCAGCATCTCTCCCTGCATAACATGCCCCCTTTTTGAACTCCAGCACTCTCTCCCAATCTCTGGGTAGTCGCATGATAACGGAAGGGAGTGAGAGGGGCACCATGCTGCATGGCACCGGGCTGCTATGGACAGTATGCCCCTGCCTGCAGGGCCCACCTCCAGTTGCATCGGCTGCACCAGCTGTATGTCCTCCCCTGCAATCATTTATTTTTTGTGTTGGATCTGTGTTTATTTATCTTATTATTTAGAGCCTGGGTTTTTCTGCCTATACATCGTTTTTGGCAGCAACATGTTATCAGATATATAACATATTGAGATTGACAGGTTAGCCTATGTTTGATTTTGTATGTTTAATGCCTTAACGACGAATGTCGGACATAGTTCAACATGGATGAGTGTCAGTTTCCGCACTATGATGTGCTATGTCTGTAATAACTTTGAACTGTCATTGCCTTTAAACACACAGTGACAGTTCAGTGCTCACACTGACAGCTGAGTGGCACAAGAAGAGGTGTCATCGGCTGCGCACTCATGGCGATGTGTTTGGTCGTCAGTCAATCTACCAGCATGATCACACGGAAGATGCTGAAATATCAGCTCCTCCTGTACGAGCTTAACGCTGTACTAACAGCCAGTGATAGTGCCAGCATCGTTCCTGACTGTTTAACCCCCTAAATGCTACAATCGAGAGTGATCACAACTGTCAGGATTCCAACTCAGCTCTTGTGCACCAGGTGGCAGCTCTTCCCTCTGAGCTATTCAGCTCACTGTACAGTTCTGTGCTAACCCAGATACCCGTACCTGTGTTATTTCTGATTGTCTCCACCCTAAGTTCCTGATTGTCCGCACCCTGAGTTCCTAATTGGCTCCACCCCGATTAAACACGCTATTTAAACCTGGCATTGAACTCCCTTTCTTGCAAGATTATTGAGCTGCCAGCCTCTAATCAAGCTTCCTTTCACCTGCTCCTTCATTCTAAGATTATATTCTGTTTCCATGAATCGACTCCTTGGCTATCCCTGACTATGCTACGCGCTGCTCCTTTAACCCCTTCACCCCCAAGGGTGGTTTGCACGTTAATGACCGGGCCAATTTTTACAATTCTGACCACTGTCTCTTTATGAGGTTATAACTCTGGAACGCTTCAACGGATCTTCGCGATTCTGAGATTGTTTTCTCGTGACATATTGTACTTCACGTTAGAAGTAAAATTTCTTCGATATACCTTGCATTTATTTTTGAAAAAAACGCAAATATGGCGAAAATTTTGAAAATTTTGCAATTTTCAAACTTTGATTTTTTTTTCCCTTAAAACAGAGAGATATGTCACACAAAATAGTTAATAAATAACATTTCCCACATGTCTACTTTACATCAGCACAATTTTGGAACCAAAATTTTTTTTTGTTAGGAAATTATAAGGGTTAAAAGTTGACCAGTGATTTCTCATTTTTACAACAAAATTTACAAAGCCATTTTTTTAGGGACCACCTCACATTTGAAGTCACTTTGAGGGGTCTATATGGCAGAAAATACCCAAAAGTGACACCATTCTAAAAACTGCACCCCTCAAGGTACTCAAAAGCACATTCAAGAAGTTTATTAACCCTTCAGGTGCTTCACAGGAGCTGAAGCAACGTGGAAGGAAAAAATTAATATTTAACTTTTTAGCCACAAAAATGATCTTTTACAAACGTTTTTTTATTTTCACAAGGGTAAAAGGAGAAAATGGGCAGATAAAGTTGTTGTGCAATTTCTCCTGAGTACGCCAATACCCCATATGTGGGGGAAAACCACTGTTTGGGCACACGGCAGAGCTCGAAAGGGAAGGAGCGCCGTTTGACTTTTTCAAACTAAAATTGGCTGGAGTTGAGATTGGACGCCATGTCGCGTTTGGAGAGCCCCTGATATGCCTAAACAGTGGAAACCCCCCACAAGTGACACCATTTTGGAAACTAGACCCCCTAAGGAACTTATCTAGATCTGTTGTGAGCACTTTGAACCCCCAAGTGTTTCACAAAAGTTTATAATGCCTGGGTGTGAAAAAAAAAAAAATCAATTTTCCACAAAAATGATTTTTTAGTCCCAAATTTTTGATTTTTCCCAAGGAAATTGGACCCCAAAATTTGTTTTCCAATTTGTCCTGAGTACGCTGATACCCCATGTGTGGGGGGGGGAAACTGTTTGGGCGCACGGCAGGGCTTGGAAAGGAAGCAGTAACGTTTTGGAATGCAGACGTTGATGGGGGTCATGTTCCATTTGTAGTGCCCCAGATGAGCCTAAACAGTGGAAACCCCCCACAAGTGACCCCATTTTGGAAGCTAGACCCCCTAAGGAACTTATCTAGATCTTTGGTGAGCACTTTGAACCCCCAAGTGCTTCACACAAGTTTATAATGCCCGAGCATGAAAATAAAAAATCCTATTTTTTTCCCACAAAAATTATCTCTTAGTCACTAATTTTTTATTTTCCCAAGGGTAACAGGAGAAATTGGACCACAAAATTTGTTGTCCAATTTGTCCTGAGTACGCTGATACCCCATATGTGGGGGGGAACCACTGTTTGGGCGCGTGGCAGAGCTCGGAATGGAAGGAGCACCATTTGACTTTTTCCAACCAAAATTGGCTGGAATTGAGATTGGACGCCATGTTGCATTTGGAGAGCCCCTGCTGTGCCTAAACAGTGGAAACCCCCCACAAGTGCCCCCATTTGGGAAACTAGACCCCCTAAGGAACTTATCTAGATCTTTGGTGAGCAATTTGAACCCCCAAGTGCTTCACACAAGTTTATAACGTAGAGCCGTAAAATTAAAAAATCATATTTTTTCCACAAAATTGATTTTTTTCACCCCAATTTTTATTTTCCCAAGGGTAACAAGACTCCAAAAGTTATTGTGCAATTTGTCCTGAGTGCGCTGATACCCCATATGTGGGAGTAAACCACTGTTTGGGTGCATGGCAGAGTTTGGAAGGGAAGGAGCGCCGTTTGACTTTTTCAACGCAGAATTGGCTGGATGCCATGTCGTGTTTGGAGAGCTCCTGATATGCCTAAACAGTGGAAACCCCCCAAAAATGACACCATTTTGGAAACTAGACCCCTCAAGGAACTTATCTAGATGTGTGGTGAGCACTTTGAACCCCAAAGTGCTTCACAGAAGTTTGTAACGTACAGCCGTAAAATAAAAAATCCTTTTTTTTTTTACAAAAATGATTTTTTCGCCCCCAATATTTTATTTTCACAAGGGTAACAGGAGAAATTGGACCCCAAAAGTTGTTTGTCCAATTTGTCCTGAGTACACTGATACCCAATATGTGGGAGTGAACTACTGTATGGGCGCACGTCGGGGCTCGGAAGGGAAGTAGTGACGTTTTGGATTGCAGACTTTGATGGAATGGTCTGGGGGAGTCATGTCGCATTTGGAGAGCCCCTGATGCGTCTAAACAGTGGAAACCCCCCACAAGTGACCCCATTTTGGAAAATAGACCCACAAGGAACTTATCTAGATGTGTGGTGAGCACTTTGAACCCCGAAGTGGTTCACAGAAGTTTATAACGTACAGCCGTAAAAAAAAAAATCCTTTTTTTTTTTTTTTACAAAAATGATTTTTTCGCCCCCAATATTTTATTTTCACAAGGGTAACAGGAGAAATTGGACCCCAAAAGTTGTTGTCCAATTTGTCCTGAGTACGCTGATACCCAATATGTGGGAGTAAACTACTGTATGGGCGCACGTCGGGGCTCGGAAGGGAAGTAGTGACGTTTTGGATTGCAGACTTTGATGGAATGGTCTGGGGGAGTCATGTCGCATTTGGAGAGCCCCTGATGAATCTAAACAGTGAAAACCCCCCACAAGTGACCCCATTTTGGAAAATAGACCCCACAAGGAACTTATCTAGATGTGTGGTGAGCACTTTGAACCCCGAAGTGCTTCACAGAAGTTTATAACGTACAGCCGTAAAAATAAAAAATCCTTTTTTTTTTTACAAAAATGATTTTTTCGCCCCCAATATTTTATTTTCACAAGGGTAACAGGAGAAATTGGACCCCAAAAGTTGTTGTCCAATTTGTCCTGAGTATGCTGATACCCAATATGTGGGAGAAAACTACTGTATGGGCGCACGTCGGGGCTCGGAAGGGAAGTAGTGACGTTTTGGATTGCAGACTTTGATGGAATGGTCTGGGGGCGTCATGTCGCATTTGGAGAGCCCCTGATGCGCCTAAACAGTGGAAACCCCCCACAAGTGACCCCATTTTGGAAAATAGACCCCACAAGGAACTTATCTAGAAGTGTGGTGAGCGCTATGAAGCTCCAAGTGCTTCACAGAAGTTTTATAACATACAGCCGTAAAAACAAAAAAATCATTTTTTTTTTTACAAAAATGATATTTTCGCCCCCAGTTTTTTATTTTCCCAAGGGTAACAGAAGAAATAGGACAAATTGCACAATAACTCTTGTGGTCCAGAGTACGCTGATACCCCATATGCGGTAGTAAACTACTGTTTGGGCGCATGGCAGAGCTCAGAAGTGAAGGAGCACCGTTTGACTTTTTCAACGCAGAATTAGCTGGAATTGAGATCAGACGCCATGTCACATTTGGAGAGCCCCTGATGTGCCTAAACAGCGGAAACCCCCCAATTCTAACTCCAACCCTAACCCCAACACACCCCTAACCCTAGTCCCAACCCTAACCACAAACCTAACCCTAACACACCCCTAACCGTAATCCCAACCCTAATCCTAATCCTAACGTTAGCGCCAACCCTAACCCTAACTTTAGCCGCAACCTTAACCCTAACGGGAAAATGGAAATAAATACATTTTTTTAATTTTATTATTTTTCCCTAACTAAGGGGGTGATAAAGGGGGGTCTGATTTACTATTTATAGCGGGTTTTTGTGATTGGCAGCTGTCACGCTAAAAGACGCTTTTTATTGCAAAAAATAGTTTTTTGCATCACCACATTTTGAGAGCTATAATTTTTGCATATTTTGGCCCACAGAGTCATGTGAGGTCTTATTTTTTGCGGGACGAGGTGACGTTTTTATTGGTACCATTTTTGAGCAGGTGACATTTTTTGATCGCTTTTTATTTCGATTTTTGGGAGGTTAGAATGAACAAAAATCAGCAATTCATGAATTTCTTTTGGGGGAGGCGTTTGTACCGTTCCGCGTGTGGTAAAATTGATAAAGCAGTTTTATTTTTCGGGTCAGTACGATTACAGCGATACCTTATTTATATCATTTTTTTATGTTTTGGTGCTTTTATAGCATGAAAACAATTTTATATAAAAAATTATTATTTTTGCATCGCTTTATTCTGCGAGCTATAACTTTTTTTTTTTTCGCTGATGATGCTGTATGACGGCTCGTTTTTTGCGGGACAAGATGACGTTTTCAGCGGTACCATGGTTATTTATCTCGGTCTTTTTGATCGCGTGTTATTCCACTTTTTGTTCAGCGGTATGATGATAAAGCATTGATTTTTTGCTTCGTTTTCTTTTTTTTTTTTTTTAAGGGGTTCATTAAAGGGGTTAACTAGTGGGACAGTTTTATAGGGGGGTCGTTACGGACGCGGCGATACCAAATATGTGTACTTTTATTGTTTTGGTTTTTTTATTTACAGGAAAGAATGAATTTATTGGGGATATTTTTTTTTTTTTTTTTATGATTTTTTTTTACCACTTTTTATTTTTATTTTTTTTACTTTTATACTTTGTCCCAGGGTGGGACATCACTGTATTTTAGCAGATCGCTGGTGTGACAGTGTGCAGTGTGTAGAAGTGTATGAACTATAAAATATATATATATATATATATTTATTGTCAGCTTTTGGACACCTTTGAAGTGTTTTCTATGTGTTTTCTATGTGTTTCTATGTGTTTTTGTTTGCCTGCCATTGGTTTTAACGGTGTTCGACCTGTTCGACGAACAGTTCGACGAACAGTTACTCAAACATACGGCTGTTCGGCGAACCGAACCGAACTCGAACACTAATTCAATTGCCGGCTTTTGTGAAATTACAGACCCAACATGAAATGACACATGGTTAACATACAGTTAACCATGTCATTTCATGTAGTTTGATATCTGGTTTTCACTAACAATTTACATGAGTGTATGTGTGCAAAATTTCACACCTGTAGGGGTTAATTAAAGGTGTAAATTCGTTGACAAAAAATGCATGTGCTCCCGCCCTATTTTCTCAACCAGATAAAGCCAGCGAGTGGGGGCAGATAATATTAGTCTAGGGAGGGTGCATTTATTTTGTGCCCCCCCCTGGCTACTAACATCTGCCCCCAGCCACCCCAGAAAAGGCAAATCTATAATTAGATTCGCCCTTTATGGCACTTTGCCGGTCTATTCCCATTGCCCTGTAGCGGTGGCGAATGGGTTAATAATGGGTTAAAGCCACCTTGCTATTGAAAGGTGACTTTAAGCCAGGTTAATAATTGAGAGTTGTCAATTAGACAACTCTCAATTATTAATCCTATTATATGAAATGGTTAAAAAATACACACACACATTAATGAAAAATCATTTTAATGAAATAAACACAGTTTTTGACCATATTTTATTTTACTGGCAATCCTCAATTCCCTTGTTCTCCTGAAATAAAAATAAAATAATAAAGCAACATTATTCTTACCTATCCGACGCACAGTCAGGTCCCACGCTGTAATCCATCAGAAAGGGATAACTAGCTTTCAGCCAAGCAGCACAGCTAATGCTGCCTGCTGAGCTGAAAGCTCCTGAATGAATGACTTTCTCTCCCGGCGACAGGAGAGAAAGTGATTACTGTGTGAAGCTTAATTGATAGCTTCCCACAGAAATCAGTTCACTTCAGGTCAGCCGGGAACACCGCACAGCATCAATGACGTCAGAGGGAATCCCGGCTGACCAGAAGTGAACTGATTAGCAAAAATAGGGGATCCCCTCGAAAAAAAAATGGCGTGGGGTCCCCCTCTTTTTGTTAACCAGCCAGATGAAGCAGACTACTGAGGCATGGTATTTAAGGCTGTTGAGGATCCAATATCCATGAACCTTGCAAGCCTGATAATACCAGGCTACAGCAGTCTGCTTATCTTGGTTGGTTAACAAAATAGGGGATCCCCTCGAAAAAAAAATGGTGTGGGGTCCCCCTATTTTTGTTAACCAGCCAAGTAAAAAGCAGACTGCTGTAGCCTGGTATTAAAAGACTGTCAAGGCCCATGGATTTTGGCCCTCATCAGCCTAAAAATACCAGCCTGCAGCAGCCCAACAATTGGCGCATCCAAAGATGCCCAATTGTGGCACTTTACCCGGCTCTTCCCACTTGCCCTGTAGCGGTGGCAAGTGGGGTAATAAGGGGTTAATGTCACCTTTGATTGAACGGTGACAATAAGCCCGGTTAATAATGGAGAGGCGTCAATAAGACACCGATCCATTATTAATCATTATAGACCCGACATGAAATGACACATGGTTTACATACAGTTAACCATGTCATTTCATGTAGTTTGATATATGGTTTTCACTAAACAATTACATGAGTGTATGTGTGGAAAATTTCACACATGTAGGGGTTAATTAAAGGTGTAAATTCGTTGAATTTTTTTTCAAAGAATTTACACCTTTAATTAACCCCTACATGTGTGAAATTTTGCACACATACACTCATGTAATTCTTAGTGAAAACCATATATCAAACTACATGAAATTACATGGTTAACTGTATGTAAACCATGTGTCATTTCATGTCGTGTGGTTCTGTAATTTCACAAAAGCCGGCAATTGAATTAGCGGCTATTACACTAGGTAGAAGTGTATGAACTATAATATATATATATATATATATATATATGTCACAATGACATGTATATATATATATATATATGTATTCTATGTGTATATATGTAGTGTTTTGTGAGCTGTCAGTGTGATTTTACAGTAGCCGGGGATAAATTGCCGGCTTTTCAAAGGACACCGGTGCGTAGGGCCTGTGCACACGTTGCGGATTTGCCTGGGGATTTTTCCTCGCCGAATCCGCACCTCTTGGCAGAAAACAAATGTCCTTTTTTGACGCGGTTTTGATGTGGTTTTTCATGCTTTTATTCTCATGTGTTTTTGTATGCGTTTTTGACAGTTAAATAAAGATATGTTATTTAACAAAAAAAAGATTTGTGATGTAATTTCTTGTCCAACCACCTCTTTTACATTTGTCCAACCCACACTACATTACACACACACAGATAGAGATAGAAAGATAGATAATAGATACCAGAAGTTAGATAGTTAGAAATATACAGTGCCTACAAGTAGTATTCAACCCCCTGAAGATTTAGCTGGTTGACACATGCGGAATTAACTTGGCATTGTGACATTTGTACTGTAGATCAGCCTGGAAGTGGGAAATGCACTGCAGCAAAAAAAATTTTTTTAATTTTTTTTTTTTTTTTTAAAACGTTAAAAGTTAATTCAGAGTGTCATTTATTATTCAACCCCTCAAACCACAAGTATTCTGTTTGGTCCCCCTAAAGTATTAAGAAGTAGTTCAGGCACCAAGAATAATGAGCTTCACATGTGTGGATTAATGATCTCTTTTGCCAGCCTTTTCTGACTATTTAAGACCCTCCCCAAACTTGTGAACAGCACTCATACATGGTCAACATGGGAAAGACAAAGGAGCATTCCAAGGCCATCAGAGACAAGATCGTGGAGGGTCACAAGGCTGGCAAGGGGTACAAAACCCTTTCCAAGGAGTTGGCCCTACCTGTCTCCACTGTTGGGAGCATCATCCGTAAGTGGAAGGCTTATGGAACTACTGTTAGCCTTCCACGGCCTGGACAGCCTTTGAAAGTTTCCTCCCGTGCCGAGGCCAGGCTTGTCCGAAGAGTCAAGGCTAACCCAAGGACAACAAGGAAGGAGCTCCGGGAAGATCTCATGGCAGTGGGGACATTGGTTTCAGTCAATACCATAAGTAACGTACTCCACCGCAATGGTCTCCGTTTCAGACGAGCCCGTAAGGTACCTTTATTTTCAAAGCGTCATGTCAAGGCTCGTCTACAGTTTGCTCATGATCACTTGGAGGACTCTGAGACAGACTGGTTCAAGGTTCTATGGTCTGATGAGACCAAGATCGAGATCTTTGGTGCCAACCACACACGTGACGTTTGGAGACTGGATGGCACTGCATACGACCCCAAGAATACCATCCCTACAGTCAAGCACGGTGGTGGCAGCATCATGCTGTGGGGCTGTTTCTCAGCCAAGGGGCCTGGCCATCTGGTCCGCATCCATGGGAGGATGGATAGCACGGCCTACCTGGAGATTTTGGCCAAGAACCTCCGCTCCTCCATCAAGGATCTTAAGATGGGTTGTAATTTCATCTTCCAACAAGACAACGACCCAAAGCACACAGCCAAGAAAACCAAGGCCTGGTTCAAGAGGGAAAAAGTCAAGGTGTTGGAGTGGCCTAGTCAGTCTCCTGACCTTAACCCAATTGAAAACTTGTGGAAGGAGCTCAAGATTAAAGTCCACATGAGACACCCAAAGAACCTAGATAACTTGGAGAAGATCTGCATGGAGGAGTGGGCCAAGATAACTCCACAGACCTGTGCCGGCCTGATCAGGTCTTATAAAAGACGATTATTAGCTGTAATTGCAAACAAGGGTTATTCCACGAAATATTAAACATAGGGGTTGTATAATAATTGACCCACACTTTTATGTTTAAAATTTATTAAAATTCAACTGAGCAACATAACTTTTTGTTTTGTAAGATTTATGCTTCTGTTAATAAATCCTACTCTCGTTTGCAGTTTGAAGGCTCTAACTTATTTGCATCTTATCAAACCAGCTAAATCTGCAGGGGGTTGAATACTACTTGTAGGCACTGTATATAGAAAGATAGATATATAGATAGACAGAAAGATATATAGGTAGATAGATGATAGATAAAATGGTACATAAATAAAGACACACACGCACACACACGCAAAATCTTAACGCAATATAGTTAATAAACAAAAAAATAGGAAAAAAAATGGCGTGGGCTCCCGCACAATTTTCTGCGCCAGAGGGGGAAAGCCGACAACCGGGGCCAATATTTCTAGCCTGGGAAGGGGTTAATACCCATGGATCTTCCCAGGCTATGAATATCAGCCCACAGCTAGCCTTCACTGGCTATTAAAATAGGGGGACCCCCCCAGAAGAATGACGTGGGGTCCCCTATAATTTATAGCCAGAAAGGCTAGGCAGACAGCTGCGGGCTGATATTCATAGCCTAGGAAAGGGCCATAGATATTGGCGCCCCCCCTGGCTAAAATACCAGCACCCAGCCGCCCCAGAATTGGCGCATCTGTACGATGCGCCAATTCCGGCACTTAGCCCCTCTCTTCCCACTCTCCTGTAGCGGTGGGATATGGGGTAATAAGGGGTTAATATCACCTTGCTATTGTAAGGTGATATTAGGCCCGGTTAATAATAGAGAGGCGTCAATAAGACGCCTATCCATTATTAATCTTATATTAATAAAGGGTTAAAAAAAAAAACACACACACAAGAATAAATTATTTTAATGAAATAAAACACAAGACGGTTTTCATTACTCTTTATTATACGCTCAGATCCAAGCGAAGCCCTCGATCTCCTGTAAAAAAACGTAAAAAAAAATAAAACAACCGTATACTCCCTGTCCGACGCAGTCCAATTAATAACGAGTGTCCCACGACTGTCTCCCCTATAGAACAGTGACATCAGGTGATGCCACTGTTCTGTAGGGCCTCCCAGTGATACACTGACAGAAGACAATAGCTCCTGCAGTGCATCACTGAGGTTACCTGAGTTAATGGTCTCACTTTATGGCAACGCTGCGTGGGAATTTTCTCTCCCAGCATTGCCCTGAGAGAATGAATGGAAGTGACGTCATTCTCTCCCGGCGGCAGAGCGGGTACACAGATGGATGGCGTCGGGGAATAGGTGAGTATGTGCTCAATGTTACGTGTTGTATGTCATGTGTATGTTCTTTATGTCATTGTATGTTATATGTTGTATGTCATGTATGTTTTTTTTACATTCAGCACATTAGCCGGATGATGGGACTACTACTGTCCCATCATTGGCTAATGTGTCAGTCACTGTCACTGTAGCAGGCATAGCCGGATGGGACTTGTAGTCCCATCTGACGATGCCTGCATACGCGGAGACACACATACAGCCCCGCACACCGCCGCACATACACAGATCACGCACACAGCCCCGCACACCACCGCACATACACCGATCCCGCACATACTGTACACCGATCACGCAGACACCGGCACACAATCTCACATAACGACGCTGCAGCGATCCCGCTGGCGATGCGACCAGATAAGGATCGTTGCTGCGTCGCTATGTGATCGCTGCTGAGCTGCCAAACAGGCAGATCTCAGCAGCGATCAGGACAGGGGAGTACGCCGGTAACAAGCGACACACGTCGCTTAGTAACCGGCTGTGTACGTTGGATACCAGCCCGCTGATGCAGGGAGCTGGTAACCAAGGTACACGTCGGGTTTGCAGGCGTGGGGCTGTGCTTGGAAACCCGCTGTGTATCTTGGTTACCAGCTCCCTGCAGCAGCGCGCTGGTATCCAACGTACACATCGGGTTTCCAAGCACAGTCCCGCGCCTGGAAACCCGACGTGTACCTTGGTTACCAGCTGATCTCTGGTCTCCTGCCTGCCTCACGCAGCAATGCGTGCTGGCCAGCGGGAGACCAGCGATCAAAAATGATTTTATGAAAAAGTCCAGTGACGATTTAGGTGCACGAACAGTATCGAACACAAACTCGAACAGCCGGATTTTTTCCAAATCGTTCGGGTTCGTCGAACGGCTCAAACACCGCCCAAAACAGCTCGAATTTGAGATTGGCAAACAGTTCTAGTCGAACACCGCTCATCTCTACTGATAAGGCTCTTGCATGGGCCTCTCCTTTTGTGGAAAAGAACTCTGTCCTCCTAAATCACTTAGTTTCCTTCATCACTGCTATGGATCAAGTGTTTGATGTCCCAAATCATTGTGCTACAGCTGAAACCAAATTGCATAACCTAGGTATGTCAAGGGCGGCGCTCTATAGCTGAATATACCTCCGAATTCTGCTGCTGGGTAGCAGACATCACATGGAATTTAGCTGCCCAGAGGATTCAGTTAATAAAGGATGAACTTGCAAGGGTCGAGACTAGTGTTGAGCGATAGTGCTCGATATCTAAAAATATCGTATCGAAATTGTATCGCCGATATCACTAAATATCGTCGATATCCGATTTCGATACCGGAAGTCCAATGTAAGTCTATGGGAACAAAATATCGAAACTAAAAAAAAACCTTTATTTCCTTGTAAACACTAAATATACACACATAGAATACATATATATATATATATATACATGTCATTGTGACATATATATATACATATATGTATAGTTTATACACTTCTACATAGTAAAATATCCTCTGATTCAATTGCCGGGTAAAGCCGGCTTCTGTGAAAAGACAGAAGCACCCGACATGAAATGATACTTGGTGTACATAGGGTTAACCATGTCTTTTCATGTCGTTTGCAATCTGATTTGCACAAACAATTACATCAGTCTATGTGTGCAAAATTTCACACCTGTAGGGGTTAATTAAAGGTGTAAATTCGTTGTAAAAAAACCGGACTTTTTTGCTACGAATTTACACCTTTAATTAACCCCTACAGGTGTGAAATTTTGCACACTTACACTCATGTAATTGTTTGTGCAAATCAGATATCAAACTACATGAAAAGACATGGTTAACTCTATGTAAACCAAGTGTCATTTCATGTCGGGTTCTGCATTTTCACAAAAGCCGGCAATTGAATTAGCGGCTATTATACTATGTAGAAGTGTATGAACTATAAATATATATATATATGTGTCACAAATTTAATGACATGTATTTATATATATATATGAGGTGTAAAATTGCTGAAAAAAAATGCGTGGGCTCCCGCCCTATTTTCGCAACTAGACAGACAAAGCCAGTGAGTGGGGCAGATAATAATGCCCAGAGAGGGACCATTATTTTTGGCCCCCCCCCGGTACTAACATCTGCCCCAGACACCCCAGAAAGGGCAAATCTCTAATTGATTTGCCCTTTCTGGCACTTTGCCCGTCTATTCCCATTGCCCTGTACGGTGGCGAATGGGTTGATAAGGGGTTAAAATTACCTTGAAATTTGAAAGGTCACTTTAAGCCAGGTTAATAATTGAGAGCTGTCAATTAGACAACTATCAATTATTTAATCCTATTGTATGAAAGAAAAATCAAACACAACACACTTTAATAAAAAGAAGTTTAATGAAATAATCACACAGTTTTTGACCATATTTTATTTTCCTGCTAAACCATTTCCTGTAATATAAAATAAAATAATAAAGCAAAATTATTCTTACCAATCCGATGTACAGTAAGGTCCCACGGTGTAATCCTTCAGAAAAGGGTTAATGTTTACTGCAGGGACCGCAGCTAATGCTGCAGCCTCACAGTAAACCCCCAAATGAATGAGTTCCTCTCCTGGCTGACAGGAGAGGAAGTGGAAAGCTTAATTGATTGCTTTCCACTTTCACTTCAGGTCAGCCAGGGACACAATCAGTGACGTCAGAGGGAACTGGTTAACAAAAATAGGGGTTCCCTTTGAAAAAAAAATGGCGTGGGGTCCCCCCTATTTTTGTTAACCAGCCAGATGAAGCAGACCGCTGAGGCCTGGTTTTTCAGGCTGGTAAGGATCCAATATCCATGGACCTTGCAAGCCTGATAATACCAGGCCACAGCAGTCTGCATATCTTGGCTGATTAACAAAAATTAGGGGATCCCCTCGAAAAAAAAACGGGTAGGGGTCCCCCTATTTTTGTTAACCAGCCAAGTAAAATGCAGACTGCTGCGGCTGGTATTAAAAGACTGTCAAGGGCCATGGATTTTGGCCCTCAACAGCCTGATAATACCAGGCTACAGCAGCCCCACATTTGGCGCATCAAAAGATGTGCCAATTGTGGCACTTTACCCGGCTCTTCCCCACTTGCCCTGTAGCGGTGGCAAGCGGGGTAATAAGGGGTTAATGTCACCGTTGATTGCACGGTGACAATAGCCCGGTTAATAATGGAGAGGCGTCAATAAGACACCGATCCATTATTAATCCCAAAGTTATTAAATGCATAAAAAAAAGACAAAGCAAGAAAAAAGTCTTTTAATGAAATAAAAGAGACAACAACAGTTTTCATTTTTTATTGTACTCTCATTCCTGCGACGCCATCGATCTCCTGTAAAAAAAGAAAAAAAAACAAACCAACAGTATACCACCTGTCCGACGCAGTCCATAGTAACGATTGTCCCACGACGATCCAGCTCTGCTACATCGCAATGACAGGCAGAGCCTGTCATCACGACGCGCACAGCTGATTACCTGGTTCCCCGGCGGTGACGTCATCGGGGCTGACTGCTTTACGGCCCGGGATTACCCAGCAGTCACTGCAGTTATCGCGAGAAACTGCATGTGACCGCCGGGGAGAAGAGGATGGCGGCCATGAAGCAGTCCAGGATGTGGGCCGCCGGAGATCTTCTGCCAGGTAAGTGCCGTGACTCCTGACAGACCCGACCGACGGACACTGACAGTGACAGACCCGACCGACGGACACAGACAGTGACAGTGACAAATCCGATTCGGTATTCAATATGACGAAAATATCGAAACGAATTATCGAAGGCCGATAGAGCTAATATCGGCCGGTAGCCGATATTTGCATTATCGTATCGCTCAACACTAGTCGAGACCCCTGTTAATTTAAAGGATTTATTCAATTGTGCATTCAATTGTATTTGTAAACAAAACCCCAACTACTCCTTTACTCAATCCGCATTAAAAAACAGCAAAAAATGGAAAGCATGCTGAACCTATGCAAATAGATGTAATCCAAAAACCTCTCTCTACAGTAGAGGAGAGGTGACATACAGAAAAATATATGCCTCTACTGTGGGGGCTCTGGACATTTTGTCATTAATTTTCCTAATAAAAGGACCTCAGCCTTCACAAATGCCAAAACTGCAAACAGATAGATCCAGTTATGCAGACCATCTCATCTGTAATTGCAGGATAAGGGCAAAGAGCAATCACCATCTTCTGATTTTGTCGTTACCATACAGGTCTTAATTGGGAGCCAAGAAATACAATACTCTGCTATGTTAGATTCTGTTGCAGGTGGGAATTTCATGGACTTACAATTCACACTTGATAATAACATTGCAAGCAGGACTAAATCTATGCCAATCGATATGGAAACTGTGGCTGGATCACCTTATCATCTGTACCTGTTACGCACGAGACAATTGAACTTGATATCTGTATTGAACCGAATTCATCTTATTTCATCTCCAAAATTTCCAGTTATTCTAGGAATTTCCTGGTTTTCAATCCACAACTCATCTATCATCTGGGCATCGACGACCATTACAGTTCCTCTGAGTACTGTAATTCGGCGGCGTCCTTTTTTTTAAATGAGCATAAAAGCGCGGTCTGTCACAATTTTATTCACTTCTGAAAAGGATAATGCTGAAAAGAGGCCAAATGAATAGCAGCAGAATAGCAGCTGTCGGCGATCTCAGAGCTGCTACTGTGCAGGCGCGGTCGGCGTCATCTTGGAGGAGGACATTTATTTTTCTTCTCCAGCAGATAGCAGTGCCGCCGGCATCTGCACAACAGCAGCTATAGGATCTCTATACAAACCGTAGCTGCTACTGCGCATGCGCAAACGGGCATCATTTTCAAAAATGACTTATTTTTCCTCGCTCAAGTAAATCTTCAAAAGTGTGACTATGCTGGGAGCGCAGGTGTCAACGGAGGCACCTGCCTTCAGAAGCTTTTTTTCTTTTTTATTCAGTATGTGATGGTGTTATTAAGCAAACTAGGGAGCAGGTCCCCTAAGGGATCAATGACCTGTCAGCAGTCTATATTATAAATACCTAATCAGATTACCACATACCACAAACCCGCCTTAGGACATGAGCATAACATTAACACAAAACTGAAAATAAAGATTAAGAAACAGCCACAAGACGGATTTCATCAAGAGGTTGTTTTTATTCTTATAAGGCGCCGATGAAAACTGTTGCGGGTTTTACTGTGCCAATCCTCGACAGGTTCCCTTTAACATTCCTTTCAAGGCTGTGGTTATCCAATTGCCTGTGACCTTTTTCTACCCACTTTTTCCTTCCATCAACTTTCCATTAACCCTTTCCGCAAAGAGCCGTTTTTGCCCTCGGGACCGGGCCATTTTTCAATTTGACCAGTGTCACTTTAAGAGATCATAACTCTGAAGCTTCAATGAATCCCGGTGATTCTGAGATTTTCTTTGAAATATTTAATTATGATAGTGGTAACTTTATTTGATATACTTGCTTTATTTGTTAAAAAAAAAGGGGAATTTGGCAAAAATTTAGCAAATTTTCAAACTTTTAATTTTTAGCCCTTTAATCCCTTATGCCATCGGAGTTTATCCCGTCCATGGTACCGGGCCCCTTATGACCAGGGAGGGATGTACTCGATGGTCGGACCTCTCCAGGGGGGGCGCAGCCCGATAGCGGGCGGGTGTCAGTGATCATCACGCGACACCCGGCATATGTGCCGGAGCGTCACGGACCGCTCCCGGACTTTAAACCCCCTGGCACCCCATCAACATGATCGGGTGTACTGGATCACAGGGAGCAATGGCAGGGAGGGGGCTCCCTGCGCGCCCCCTGAGACCCTCAAACTGCGTGATGTATCCACTGTTGAGGGTCCCTCCTCCCTGCAGGACCCCGGATCCAAGAGGGCCGGGTCCTTCCGGCCGCGGGAGGTGGTTCCCAGTGTGTTGGGGAAGGCCCTGGAAGGTGAGCGATTCCAGAGCGTCGCTGGTGTGCAGGGTGCTTGCACCGTCCACCAGCGTTCTGGTTTATACAGTGATTCCCACCCGGGACAAAGTTAAAAAAGTAAAAAAATAAAAATAACAAGGTTAAAAAAAATCATTAAAAAAAAATATATATAATTCCCCAATAATTTCATTTCTTATGTAAATAAAAAAAACAAAACAATAAAAGTCAAATTTTGGTATTGCCGGGTCCGTAACGCCCCGCCCATAAAATGACCCATTATTTAATCCCTTTAGCAAACATCTTAAAAAATAAAAAAAAAAACAAAGCAAAAAAACAATGCTTTATTATCCCCGCCAAACAAAAAGTGGAATAACACGCGATAAAAAGACCGATATAATAACCTTGGGGGTGAAAACGTCAAATTGTCCCGAAAAAAACACCCGCGAAACAGCACATCAGCGAAAAAATAAAAAGTTATAGCTCACGAATAAAGCGATGCAAAAATAATTATTTTTTATATAAAATTGTTTTTTTTTGTATAAAGCGCCAAAACATTAACCCCTTCACCCCAGGGTGGTTTGCACGTTAAATGCCGGGCCAATTTTACCAATTTGACCCTGCTCTTTATGGGTTTAACTTGGAACGCTTAACGGCTCCTTGCGATTCGAACTGTTTTTTTCGAACATATTGTACTTCAGTTAGTGGAAAATTTCTTCGATTAACTTGCTTTATTTTTGAAAAAAATGCAATATGGGCGAAAATTTTTTAAATTTTGAATTTCCAAACTTTGAATTTTTATTCCCTTAAAACAGAGAAATATGAAAAAAATAGTTAATAAATACATTTTCCCACTTCTACTTTACATCACACAATTTTGGAACCCAAAATTTTTTTTTGTTAGGAAGTTATAAGGGTTAAAATTGACCAGCGATTTCTCATTTTTAAGCAAAATTTACAAAGCCATTTTTTTTTAGGGACCACCTCCATTTAAGTCACTTTGAGGGGTCTAGTGTGAATGGGTTTGAGATGATTCTGAGCGAGGCTCCCTCGGTGGTTACAAGCGGTGGATAGTGAGGATTGGGAATCGGTGTTATGATTGGTCTTATTTAAGGGAACATTTTCCCATCAGGGTTGCGCGGTGTCAATTGTTTGGTCTGAATCCTTCTTTCCAGTTTCCCCTTGGGCCCTGCTGGTGTGTCTGCATCTCCTGCTTCAGAAAGACATTTCTTATTTGTGTTTTTGCTATATTTTTGCATTTTGTCCTGCCTTCTGTGGGGGCCTTTGGGTCCCTCCGGGGGCTTTTGCCCTCTCAGTTTAGTCCAGCCACGTGTTTTTGTACTTTTGTTTTTGCAGTTTTTTTCGGGCGCTGTTTTTGTTACACCAAAAATAATTTAGGTGGTAGGGTTGTGATCCGGGTTTTTGAAATTAGTAAGTTGGTGCTTTCAGGGTTTTCTGGGGATTGCAAGTAAGACCCTTCCTATCCTTTTTATTTGTTGTTTGGGCCCCAGGTTTGCTCAATATTTTCTTTTATGTCAGTATTTCCCTTGTCAACCCCAACGTTTGGGGGCTTTCTATATCTTTGGGGTTCTGCTCCGGGCAGATACTTTCCCATTTCTTCTTTAGGTGTTTAGTTTCCAGGCTGTGCGAGCGTCTAGGCCCATCGTAGGAACCTGCCGGCTCCTCTAGTTGTGGTGGTTAGTCAGGGTATCAATCATAGATCCAAGCTCTGGTGTATTTCCTTTTTTACCTGCACTCCTCGCTACCGTAACATAAAGTACACCGGCCATAAAAATTGTTGGTACTCACAGAGGGAAAAAAATATTTTGAAGGAAAAAAGTTGTCAGAGATTTTTCTGTTTGTTGCATTTTTTTTTTTCCCTCGTATTTTGGGGGGTGGGGGGATCTTTCTCCAAATGGAGTTTGCACAGTTGTCGGCCGGTGGATCACTTGCCACTGGGTTCGGAGTATTGTGCTATCTTGTAGGTTGCCTGTTTGGAACCTAGGATCCCCTGCCAGATTTGTTTTAGGGGATCGAGCTAAGTTTCAGAATTTCAAAAATAATTGTAAATTTTTTCTCCTTAAAATCTAAGCCTCAGGAAACGCAGGCGCAGGTTCAAATTGTCATCTCTCCCTGCCGGCGATTCAGGATTGGGTTTTTCCCTCACACCTGGGATCCTGTTTTGAGTGAGTTGAGCATTTTTTCAGGTTTTGGGGGGTTATTGTACTGAGCCTAATGTCCGATCAAGCGAAAAGCCTTGTTGGCATTTAAATCAGGGCTTGATGACGTGAGTTATACTGTCAAGATTCCGAGGTGGGCAGTCCTGACCAAATGGAATGACGAGCTTTGGCGGCCCTTTTCCGGAAGGGTTTGTGGATAATGTAAAGGTGTTATGGTGGGATTCCCTGCCCCCTGTCTCTGATTTATGTCATTACGATTCAAATTGACAGACGTTTGGGGCGGAGAAGTAGGTGGATGGGTTGCCTTGTTGGCCAGCTGCTGGCCCATGCAGTGGAGGGTGGTGGGGCACAGCTTTTGAGTTTCGAAAGCGCAAGGGGGGGGTATGTTTTACTGGGTGAGCCTTCAGCTATTTCGTCGCCCTAAGGGGGAAAGAGTTTTGCAAAGCTCGTTGCTTGGGTGGTTTCAGACTAAGTTTTTATTAACGTCCTCTGTATGTCTCGTCCTCTTTTTGTTGGCTTTCGTTGATTCTGGAGCAGCTTTAACCTGATGGATTAGATTTTGTAAAACGTTGTGGGTTTCCCTTGATCCCCTACAGAAGTCTATCCCCTACGGGGACGATTCTACCCCTTTGGTGAGAAAAACCCCAGTTTTATCAGGTGTAATGAGGTTTAACCTGATCACCGGGTGCTGTAAATTTTGGTTTAATAACGCATGAATTTGGTGGGTTTCCCTTGGTTACGTCCATAATCCTGTTTTGGATTGGAAATCTGTGTCTGTAACCAGTTGGGGCTGCCAATGTGTTATACCAACACTCTTGTTTTTTTGCCTCCCCCCGGTAGGATGTTCCTGACTTTTTGTTTGTTTTTTGTGTGTTTAGCGAAAGTAAATTGCACCCTTACCTCCCTTGGGCAATGACTGCGCATTGAATTTGGGCAGGGTAATTCCTAAGGGTCGCCTTTTTAAACTTGTCTGTACCTGAACAGACGTATGCGGTTTATATTCAAATCATTGGAGAAGGGTCATATAGACCTCCTCTTCACCCTTAGGTGCCGGTTTTTTCTTTGTGGCCAAAAAAGAGGTTTTTTAAGGGCCGTTGTATTGATTACGTTCTTGAACAATATTACTGTGAAATACAATACCCGTTTTCCCTTGATTTTGACTGTTTTCCAGGGTGAAAAACGTACTGGTTTACCAAGTTGACCTCAGGGGGGGGATAACTTATTCGCTTAACAGGGGATGAATGGAAACGGCATTTAAACCCCAAGGGATTTTGAGTCCTTGTGATCCCTTTGGGCTCATAATGCTCCTTCGCTTCCGTCCTTCATGATGCATTTTCAGGGATTTTGTGGACAAGTTTTGATTGTTTTTTGGATATATCTTGATTTTTCTAATAATGGGCTCTCATGGAAACATGTTCGAACGTATTCCGATTTTGAGAGAGAATGCTCTGTATGTGAAGGGATCAAAGTGTCTTTTGGCGTACGAAATCTCATTTCTGGGATTCATTTTGTCCCCTCGTTATTGAAAGGCCAGTCAAGGTTCAGGCCATTTATTGGGTCCAACCTATTCATTAAAGGCTCTAAGAGTTTTTTGGGGGTTTTTCCCAATTTTTATCGTAAATTTATTGGTAATTTCTCTGTTTTGTTAAACCATTGACTGTTTTGACCAAAAGGGTTCTGATGTGGTGAATTGGCCTCCTGAGGCGTCTCTGCGTTTCGGAACTTAGCAGAGATTCCTTCTGCTCCTGTTCACGGGCCCTGATGTTTCTCTGCCATTTCAGGTGGAGGTTGATGCCTGAAATTGGGCAGGTCCGTTTTGTCCCAAAAAGACCAGAGACCTTAAAGTAAACCCTTGTGCCTTTTCTCTCGAAAATTTTCTCCTATGAACGTAATTATGCGTGGTAATCGGGGTTATTGGCCGGGGGGTTTTGAAAGTGGGACTTTGGGGAGGGAGCCAAACACAGGGGGGTCCTTAGGACCAAAAAATTGGTCTATCTGGAATCTCCCCAAGGCTCAATCCTAGAAGGCCGGTTTTGGGCCCTTTTTTTTCACACGTTTTAATTTTGTTTTCCTTTTTCCGGGGGATAAAAGTTAAGGCGGATGCCCTCTGAGGAGTTTCCTTCGGACTCTCCTGGCTATCTATCCCTCTTTATTTTGAAGGGGGGTTTGTTCTTTCCGCCATCTCGCCTAATTTGAGACTTGCCGGAGGGGTGTCAGGGGGTGGGCCCCGGCGCTGCCTGTTGGAAAGTTTTTTCCGGGGGCCCTTTGGAAAAGAGTGTGTGTCTGGTTTTTTGTTCCGCATGGCTGGGACCCGGGAAAATTTTTGGTACCAGAGCTTGGTTAGTCGGCCCCTTTTGGGGCCCCACCTTTTTCGCGTGTCAGGGAATTTTCGCCCGGGGGACTTCCCCGCCCCAAACCCTTTTCTCTCGCTCAGGGGTTTTTGATGCCATTGCCGTGCCAAAGAGACAAGGACCATATCTCTATGGTTTTTTTTTCCCGACTTCCTGTTTTAAAAAATGACCCCCATTGGGAATTTGTGATAGGTTTTCAAAATGATAATCTTGGCTTTACCTAAGTTCCCCTTCCCCTCTGAATTGGTCCCGTTTTTTCCCTTAGCACGGGGTTTTTGTTACACGGTTTCCCCGAGAACATTTTTGGGGGGCAGGGGAGTCCAGTTTTTTTCCCCGTTTTTGGGGGGACTTTTTTGTTTAAAAATGGGTGTTCAATTGTCTTTCCCCCCGGATTTCATCTCGACCAATGGAAAAATGAAGAACAAACCAGATTTTGGAGACTTATTAGATTTTTTTGTGTTGTGACGGAGACTGGGTCTTTTTTTGGGGCCTTTGGTGAGTTTGCTCTTAAAATAGGATTTTGCCCTTTGATGTCTCCGTTTTTCTGTTTTTGGGTTTTTTCACCCTCATTTTCTTAGGACAACGGGGGCTCTTTGTCCGGTTTGTTGACTTGTTGTTGAGCGTAGAGCTTTGGGAAGGGTTTTAGTGGAGGGTTTTGTCCCTCTCTGGGGGAAAGGCCCACGGTTTGCTAACGGCAGGGGGTGAGGGCCCCTGGTTTAAAGGGGGGACTTGGTCTGGTTGCCTCAAAAATTTCCTAGGAGTACACTCTAATTTAAACCCCTGGTTCTTGGGCCCCTTATAAGATCATGGAGATTTTTAATCCTGTTTCTTTTCGTTTTTTTTTCCAGGGAATTTAAGATCCATAACGTTTTCCCAAAACCCCTTGTTGGGGGGGTTTTGTTGCCCCCGGGGTTCCTGCTCTGTGCCTCCTGCCCTGTTTTGGTTGAGGGCAATTGGGGTATGTGGTTGAGAAAATATTGGTTCCGTTTTTTAGACGAAGACTCCAGTATTTGGTTAAATGGGAGGTTAGGTCAGGAAGTAATTCTTGGGTGTTTGCTTCGGACACCCGTGGAGACTTACCCCCGGGGTACAAAAACTCCCCCCCCGACCTGTTGCTAAAAAGAGGTTGGTGACCCCCCCAAGGGGGGGGGGAGGTTTTGTGAATGGGTTTTTAGATGATTCGAGCAGGGTCCCCCCTTTGGGGGTTACCCGGTACAAGTGAGGATTGGGAAAAAATTAGGTGTTATGTTGGTTTATTTAAGGGAATTCTTTTCCATCAGGGTTGCCCGGATAAATTTTTCTGGCTAAAAACCCTTTTTTCCAGTTTCCCCTTTTACCCCGCGTGTCGTGTCTGCATCTCCTGCTACAGAAAAATTTTTTTTTTGTGTTTTTGCTTTTTTGCTTTTTTTTCCCCGCACTTCTGTGGGGGCCCTTTGGGTCCCCCCGGGGGTTTTGCCCCCTCAGTTTAGCCCCCCACTGTGTTTTGTATTTTTCTTTTTGCGTTTTTTCGGGCTGCTGTTTTTTGTTACACCAAGAACTAATTTGGGGGTAGAGGTCGGTGATCCAGGGGTTTTTTAAATTTAGAGTTGGTCCCCTTTTAGGGGTTTTTGGGGTTTTCAGTAAGTCCCCCCCCTATCCTTTTCTATTTAGTTATTTGGGCCCCCGGTTTGCTATACTTTTTTCCATGCAGTATTTCCTCTAGTCTAACCGCCATTACATTTGGGGGGTTTCTATTATCTTGGGGTTCTCTCCGGGCAGATAGCTTTCCCTTTTTTCTTTAGGGAGTTAGTTTTCGGCTGTGACGAGGCTTGGGCCCCTCGTAGGAACGCTCCCCCCGGTGCCTCTAGTTGCGGGGTTATCAGGGTACTGCAAATTTAAGTTTCCAATGCTTGGTGATTTCCTTTTTTATCCCCTAGCTACCCTAACAAAAGTTAAGGCAAAAATCCCAAAAAAATGAACCATTCAAAAAAAAAGCACCCCCAAGGTACTCAAAACCACATTTTGGAATTTATTAAAACCCCTTAGGTCTTACAGAACTAAAGCAAGTGGAAGGAAAAAATGAATATTTTTTTTTTAGCCCCCAAAAAAAAATTTCTTTTACAAACTTTTTTTTTATTTTCACAAGGGTAAAAAAAGGGAAAAGGACAGTTTTGGTTTTTATCAATTTTCCTGGCCCAATACCCCATATGGGGGGAAAACCACTGTTTGGGGACACGGCAGAGCTGAAGGGGGAAGGGGGGAGTTTGACTTTTTTTTAAAATAAAAAGGTGGAATTTGTTGGATGCATGTCGGTTTGGGGGGCCCCTGATGGCCTAAACGTGGAAACCCCCCCCAAAAGGCACCTTTTTGGAAACTGACCCCCCCGGTATTATTAGATCTTTTTGTGAGCACTTTGAAAACCCAAGTGTTTCACAAAAGTTTTAAAGCCTGGGGGGGGAAAAAAAAAAAAAACAATTTTCCAAAAATGATTTTTTAGTCCCAAAATTTTGAATTTTCCCAAGGAAATTGGGGCCCCAAAGTTGTTTCCAATTTTCCTGAGTACGCCCCTTTTCCCCTATGTGGGGGGGGGAAATGTTTTGGGGCACGGAGGGTTGGGGAAAGGAAATAGTAACGTTTTGGGGGAAGAGACTTTTTTAAGGGGGTCATTTTCCCCTTTGCGGCCCCGAGCCCCCCAAACAGTGGAAACCCCCCACAAGTGACCCCATTGGAACGACCCCCTAAGGAATTTTCAAATCTTTGGGAGCACTTTAAACCCCCCCGTTTAACAAGTTTTTTAACCCCGGGCAGAAAAAAAAAAATCCTTTTTTTTCCCCAAAAAAAAATTTCTTTTAGTCACAAAATTTTTTATTTTCCAAGGGAAAAAGGGAAATTGGCCACAAAAATTGTTTTTTCAATTTGTCCTGATTTCCATCCCCCCTAGTTGGGGGGGAACCCTGTTTGGGCGCACGGGGAAGTCGGATGGAAGGACACCATTTGATTTTTCCCCAACCAAATTGGGGGGGGAATTAGTTTGGATCCAGTTGCTTTTGGGGCCCCCCCGGGGCCCAAAAAAAAGGGGAAAACCCCCCCACAAATGACCCATTTGGGAAAAATAGACCCCTAAGGAAAATTATCGATTTGATGAGAAAATTTAACCCCAAGTGCTTACACAAGTTTAAAAAGAGACCCCAAAATTTTAAAAACATATTTTTTCCACAAAAATGATCTTTTCACCCAATTTTTTTTTCCCAAGGGGGAACAAGACTCCAAAATATTGTCAATTTGCCGAGGCGCGATCCCCCAAAGTGGGGGTAAACCACTGTTTGGGTGTGGCGGGTTTGGGGGAAGGGGGGAGCGCCCTCGGACTTTTTAAGCAGAAATTTGGTGGACGCCATGTCGTTTTGGAAGCTCCCCATCTGCCTAAACCGTTGGAAACCCCATAAAAGCACCCCTTTGGAAAAATAGACCCCTCAAGGAATTTCTAGATGTGTGGGAGAACTTTAACCCCCAGGTGTTTTTCTAAAGTTTATACGTACAGCCGTAAAAAAAAATCTTTTTTTTTTTTTTTACAAAAAATTTTTTTGCCCCCAAATTTTATTTTTACAAGGGGAAAAAAAGAAATTGGAACCCCCCAAAATTGTTGTCCTTTTTCCTGATAACTGATACCCAAAGTGAGCGAAAAAACTGTATGGGCACACGTCGGGTCGGGGGAAGTGTGACGTTTTTTTGGTTGCAGACTTGATGGAATGGTTGGGGGCGTCAGTCCATTTGGAGGCCCCCCATGCACCCAAACAGTGGAAACCCCCACAAAAGACCCCCTTTTGGCAAATAGACCCCACAAGGAACTTATTAGATGGGGTGGCCTTGAACCCCGAAGTCTCGAAGTTTTTAGCGCACAGCGTTAAAAATAAAAAATCCTTTGTTTTTTTACAAAAATGGGGTTTTTTGCCCCCATTATTTATTTTCACAAGGGTAACAGGGAAATTGGACCCCAAAAGTTGTTGCCAAATTTTCCTGAGTACGGAACCCCCAAAGTGGGGGGAAAATACTGGGGCCAGTCAGGGTCGGAAGGGAATATGACGTTTTGGGGTTTCAGGCTTTGATGGAAGGTTGGGGCGTTGTCGATTTGGAGAGCCCCTGATGCGCCTAAAAATGGAAACCCCCACAAAAACCCCCTTTTGGAAAATAGACCCCAAGGAACTTTTAATGTGTGGTGACACTTTGAACCCGAAGTGCCCAGAAGTTTATAAACACAGCCCCCAAAAAAAAATCCTTTTTTTTTTTTTTTCAAAAAAAAGGTTTTTTCGCCCCCTATTTTTTTTACAAGGGAAAAAGGGAAATTGGACCCAAAAGTTGTTGCCCAATTTTCTGGTTTGCTGTACCCAATATGTGGGGGAAAAACGTAGGGTACCGTTTTGGGGTCGGAAGGGAAGTAGTGATTTTGGATTGCAGACTTTGATGAAAAGGGCGGGGGGTCATTTGCATTTGGAGAGCCCCCCATGCGCCTAAACAGTGGAACCCCCAACAAGTGGAACCCCATTTTGGAAAAGACCCCACAAGGAATTATCTGGTGTTTTTGGGAGGCTATAAAACCCCAAAATGTTCACAGAAGTTTATAAAGTACACCTTTTAAAAAAAAAAAAATTTTTTTTTTTTGTAAAAAAATGAATTTTCGCCCCCTTTTTTATTTTCCCCCAAAGGGAAAAAAGAAAAAAAGGAAAAAAAAACAATAACCATGGGCCCCGGGGGCGTGATACCCTAGTGGGATAAACTACTGTTTGGAAAAGCAGGGGAGAGCTCAGAAGTGAAGGGCCCTTTTTTACTTTTTTTAAGCAAATTGGCTGAATTGAGATCAGACGCCTGTCACATTTGGAGAGCCCCTGATGTCCCAAAAAAAACGGAAACCCCCCAATTTTTAATCCAACCCAACCCCAACCCCACCCCCCTTAAAAGCCCCCAAACCAACCACAAACCCCCTAACCACCCTAAACCCCCAAACCCCAACCCAACCCCAACTTTAGCGCCAAACCTTTTCCCTAAACTTTGGCAACCCAACCCCAACCCAAAGGGAAAAATGGAAAAAAAATACATTTTTTTAATTTTTTTTTTTTTCCCAAAAAAGGGGGTGTAAAGGGGGGTTTGTTTTACTTTTTAAGGGGTTTTTATGATTGGCACTTCACGCAAAAAAAGCTTTTTTTGAAAAATATTTTTTTTCACCTACATTTTGGAGCAAAATTTTTGCATATTTTGGCCCAAAGTCATGGAGGTTTATTTTTTGCGGTCGAGTTAGTTTTATTTGTACCTTTTTTTAGCAGGTAAAAATTTTTTTTATCGCTTTTTATTTCGATTTTTGGGGGGGGAAAATAACAAAAACACAATTCTGAATTTTTTTTTGGGGGGGGGGCGTTTTTATTGTTCCCCATGTGGTAAAATTGATAAAGCAGTTTTATTTTGGGGGCAATACATTATGGGGGATCCCCAAATTTTTATCTTTTTTTTGTTTTGGGCTTTTTATAAAAAAAAAATTTTAAAAAAAAAAATTTTTTTTTGCATGCTTTATTCTGCAGCTTAACTTTTTTTTTTTTCGC